>PISX010030080.1:0-19133 GCA_004024625.1 Mellivora capensis | reverse complement strand
GTACAATGATATTCTTGGGGTTTTTCCTCTTTTATAGAATCCCCCTTAGTATTGCCTGTAATGTAGGCTTGGTGTTTACAAACTCTTTTAAGGTATGGCGGTCTTGGAAACTCTTTATATCTCCATCCATTTTGAATGTCAGTCTTGCGGGATAAAGTATTCTTGGCTGCATGTTCTTCTCATTTAGTGCCTTGAATCTGTTTTTCATTTCTCTGTGTTAATTTCATGTTCCTATCTTGCTGGATACTTCTAGAATTTGAGTTTATATATCAGTGGCTCACTGAGTATATAATTTGGTCCTATACAAATGGAGACAAGTTTTTTTTTTGGAGGGGGGAATTCCCTGTTTTTATGTCCTTATTTGTTTCTGTTAGTCTAACTGCCCCAACGACTGTCTCAAGAACATGGTTAAATATAAGAGAAATGGTGTACATTTTCACCTTTTTCCTAATCTCTGTGGGAATCCTTCTAGGATTCTCTTATTCCACAAATCAGTAGCTTTACTTTTGAGGTCTAGATCCACCATTTTAATTTTCCCCATTTTATATTAGGAGTGTGTGTTGAGTTGTGTTGATGTCTTGTTGACGTCTATGGAGATAAGCAGTCCCCAGTTGTCCCCTAACACATACACACCCCACAAGAGGAGAAGAGCAAGGTGATCCCTGGGAGAAGCAGCTCATATCTCCGGGGCAGAGTTCTGAAGGATGGAAGTGGCCTCTGGACTGTCTTGTGCACAGTGACGTTTCCAGAATGCAAGTTGTCATAGTGTCCTCCAAATAAAACTCTCCCGTGTCTCCACCATCTTGAGACCACTTTTCCTTGATCAGCCCAGAAATCCTTCAATGCCACCACTCTCCCAGCTCCTTTCTTCTCCTGCCTCTTTTCGGTCCTTGAAGTGGTTGCGAGGCTTCAAGAATTCTCGAACACCTTTTTGGATATTTCTTTGAAAATCTGCACTTTGGTCAATTACCTCATTTTGGAAATCATGACTTCGGGTCACAGGCCCATCACAAGGGCACCGACTTGCTGGGATTAATTCCTAATCCAAGGTGGGGTTACCCTCTGATCTCACATAACCCTCCCTGAAGGAAATCTACGAATCTGTGCTAAGGTTAAAGAGGCTGAGCATTAGACAGAGAGAGGGTAAATCTTAAAGCAGGCTAAAAGGTTGGGTGGGATACCACCCGGTCTCATTGAAAAAGAAGGGTTTGACAACCATCTTTAAAAAAGAGTGGTTTGCATGTTCCCATAACTACACCTAGTCTTTGGTTCTATTTCTTTCTCTGTGTGTCTTGGGGACTTTCATCCTTTATGGGCATAATCATGATGGAGAACACTTACCTACGTAGCAAAAACTGTGAACCATGTACTTCAGGGGCATTTCAAGAGATCTTCAAGAGCCATTTTCTACAGAGAGTTTTCCACTTGTGTTCCAAACTTAGAGAACTCACACCTGTTTAAGCAATGACCCATCATCATGTAAGTGGACAAAACATGGTGGAAGAAAAGAAGTCAGTAAAACATGGGGCACCTGGATGGCTCAGTCAGTTATGACTCAGGTCATGATCCTGGGGTCCTGGGATCGAGCCCCATGTCGGAGTTCCTGCTCATCGGAGAGCCTGCTTCTCCCTCTCCCTCTGCCTGCCGCTCTGCCTGCTTGTGCGCTCTCTCTCACTCTCTCTCTCTCTCTCTGTCGAAGGAATGGAGGGAAGGATAAGTAAAAAAGTGTCTACTTTACCCAAAAGGGCTTTCACATAACAGAGAGCAGAGTTGACATCGTAGAGTTTTATCCTGGTAAGTTGTGCGAAACGGCTCGGTGTGGTTGATGCCCATGGAGGAGCCATGGGGCTGGGGGTGGTGGGGGTAGGAGATAAGAGGAAGGGTAGGATAGTGCGGGGGAGGACAGGGGAGAGCGGGACTGAGTTCACACCAGAAGGCCTGGTAGATTGGCAGAGGTGTTGGAATTTCAGTGTAAGCAGGAAAGGGAAACCCGTAGAGGGTTCTAAGCAGGGAGAGAGGATACCCGGCATATTTTGCCTAGATCCCTGGGCTGCTCTGTGGAGGGCGGGTTGTGAGCTGGAGCTCAGCGAGCTGGTGACTATGTTGAGAGCCTTGGAAGACGGGTTAGCGATACCACCAAAAGTCAAGTCAACCAGGGAAGGGGGGTGCTCCTTCTTCATCTCTGCCTCCTGCGCCCCTTCTTTGGCTGCTGACAGTATGGGACAGTTGTGAGGGAGGAGAGCTGTCATCACTCAAGTCTCAAGAAGATACACGAATCAGCCGAGTCAGGAGTGAGGATGGGGCCCTAGGTGGGAAGGCGAGCAGGATGCTTTTCCGTCTCTAAGCTAGAACCGTGACTGCCAGGCAAGGCACGCCTTCCAAATAGGAAAGACCCCGAAGCTACTTTCTGGAGCCATGAATTTGGATTCAGTGACTGGACTCATGACAAAACCTCATGAGAAAAGACATATTAATGTGGTTCGGGGGAAACACCCGGTTCCTAGCGGTGTCCTTGCTGCCCCCGTAAGGGACAGTCTCTAAAAAGGACAGTCAGTTAATTGAAGTCAGTGTTCTGGAGCTACCATACCATCGGTCACACACGAATTTCTGGGAATAGGATCGACAAGGTTCAGCAGCACCAAAGCTTGGTGACAAACTCTAAGCCCCCTAGAGAACTCGGTGTGAAAGAAAGGCTCGGAAAAGAAAGCTGCGCCCCTCAGTCCCCACAGTGAGTCCCAAAGATCCCACATGTCTCACCACATGTCCTGAAACTTCCATAGTGCTCAGTCTTTGGGGACCACCCAGCCCTAGGCCTGCAATCTGGGTCAATTTTCTTACGTCAGACATGGTGGGTTATTTCCCTTTGGACATGAGCCCCTTGGACTGTGGTTTTCAGGGAGCGAGGGGTACACATCACAATCAGGATAAGTGACTTGAATGTTGCTGGCATCTCTCTCTCTCTCTCTCTCTCACATTGCCCTGTCTCCCGTCATCATTTCCTGCATACGTTCCTCTCGGTACGGTGGGCACTTGTTAAAGTGCTTGTTTTCAGGCTGCTAGCAGAAGAATATGGAATTCTAACAGGTGCACAGATGATCATCTTGGGACTGAACGTATCAGAGTTCACGACGTACATTGGGACTTACTCGCGCCTGAGATGTGTGAATTGCTGGCAAATTTGCACTTGGAAATGGATAGTTAGAGGAAAGCGTTAGTTGATAACTAGGCAGTCTTCTTAATCCATCCTGCCAGAATCAGCCACCGGGGGCCATTCTGATGTCTAACTTGAGGACCCGTGGTGATCTCACTACATAGAGATCTTGAACAGGTGAACTCGGAACAGGTTCTGAAGGAGAAGCTAGTGTTCCCACAGTGAGTGGCTCAGCCAGATGACTTCCTCCCTGAGCCAAAGCCAAGTCACTGGGGGCCTGGAGATGCATCTGAAATGAAGTTAAGAATCTGGAATCTGATTCAGGGGTGAAAGGAATGTCCATCTAGGCAAAGGAACATAGATTTTAGTTGTAACTGCTTCGTGTTGTGACTGTGTAGATAGGTAAGATTTTCTTTGTTGAGGCTTTCAGGGATCACATAGGCAGAAAGCTTTCACTGATGCTGCATAGGCTGTTTTCACACCCTGCTCTCTCATTTTCTGCCCCAATCCAGTACGTCTCTAATTTCTTCCAAGACCGAAAAGGCTAAGATTTCCCAAGTAAGGCAAAGAGTTTCCCAATTTTTAAATTCCTATTTCACTACAGATTTTCAACAGAACCTGAAAAAGTGAAATGGTTTTTCTAACTGACCCTCATCTTCTCCTGCCCCCCAACACTTTCCCCACCCCCTTCTTTCTCCTCAAAGGATGAAGAGAAAGACATTCTAACATAATCCAAGTCTTTCCACTACTGAGCTTCACCATGCAGAACCACGCTCTTTACTCCCCATCTCGTCAAGATCTTAGAATGGCCCAATGATTGTTGCTGATCCTGTCTCCATTCCACTGATGTGAATTCCGAGGCCTGGAGAGATCAGGACCATGTTCATGGTCATTCCTGTGGGTTGAAAAGAGCCGTCCAGGTCCAAAACTTAGTACCTGTGAATAGGACCTTCTTTGGAAGCAGTCTTTGTGGGTGGAATCGAGTTCAGATGAGGTGATGAGGGTGGGCCTTCCTCTAGTAGACTGGTGTCCTCCTAAGAGGGAAATTGGACCTGCATCTGGGATACATAGATGGGAGATGATATGGAGACACATGGGGGGTGGGGAAGGTGGGGCCCATGGGATGACAGCGACATGGCCACAAGTCCAGGAATCTCTGGGGCCCCCAGAAACCCGAGGCAAGGCAGGACCTTCCCTTGGAGTCTTCAGAAGGAACGTGGTTCTGATTGTTGACTTCCAGCTTCTAGACCTGTGAGAGTTGTCTAAAGTTGTCTAAAGTCCCCTGGTGTTGGAAACTGTGTTACAACACCTTAGGGAACTAATATAGTGATAAAACTAACAAGTGGCAGAGGGAGTCCTGGGTGATTCAGTCATTTAAGCATCTGATTTTGGCTCAGATCAGAATTTCAGGGTTGTGGGATGGAGTCCCTCATCGGGCTCCCATACTCAACGAAGAGTCTGTTTCTCCCTCTGTCTCTGCCTCTCCCTCTGCTCTCCTTCTGCTTGTGCGCTCTTTCTCTCCCTCTCTCTCTCTCTCTCTCTCTCTCAAATGAATAAATAAAATCTTTAAGAGAAAGAAAGCTAGTAAGTGACAGAGAAGGAAATAATGGTTCCCTGATCCTGCAGCCAATGCCTCATTCCCAGAGCACACTGCCTTCTTGTTGAGTTCCCTTTCCATCAAGATCATTCAAGTGCATTCACCTTGAAAGCTGGATGTGGGGGTTTTAAGACAAGTAACCTATCTTCCAGACAGGTTGGGAAAAGAATAATAGACCCGGAAACTACTTCTTGAGTACTACAGAGGTTACATCAACACCTACTAGAATTTTTGCAGGTAACCAAGAATAACTTTGTAATTTTCAGCGATCAGAGATCTTGAGCATATGCAGGGAGAAATCAGTCTAAAGACAGCATTGCATTAAACCAAGAAATGTTTCAAAAGCCCTTGCTAATTCCATCAATATGCATTAATTCATATCTCTCCCAGGATCTGGAAGTCACTGGAGTATTGAGTCTGTTGTCGTTAAGTGCACAGACATCATAAATTAGTACTTGTTATTGACCCAGTGTGTGTTCTTTGGCTGTTTATATTTGTTTTTCTAATAAAACAAGCCATTGCGAAGACCATGAATGGCATCTTATTTTAGAATCTAGCATAGCTGGTGTACCTTGCTTTCGGAATTTGTGTTTCCAAGCAGCTGCACTGCTGTATCCCCAAGATCCTTTTGACATGCCCAAGACCTAATTGATGCTTACAAAGTATTTGTTGTGTGAATTAATGCTGGTGCCTGTTCTTTTGAAGTGATCTAAAGAATTAAGTAAAACTCAAATACATACCAACGGAGGTCCCATTCTGAGTTCTCTTTATTTCTGGATGTAGCGCCATTATCTCCTTCCCATATCAGATCTTCTCTCAGATGGGTCTCCTCATTTCCCGCAGTGAGGTTTCGTGATGAATCTTTCCAAGCTTCTGTAAACCTGAGGGTGTCTTTATCTCCTGTTCAATTCTTAAAAATACATATTTCTGGATATAAAATTGTAAGCTGACATCTTTTCTTCCTGTCATTTGAAAATGGCACCCCACCGTCTTTTCATTTGTGTTGTTTTTCGCAAGGACTGTGTTGTAATTCTGAAAGTTCTTGTTTCTGTGTAACATTTCCTTTTACCCCCTTTCTTTCTCAGGTATTTTTCTTTGTCACTAGTTTTGGGCAACTTGACCATGATATTCGTTTGTGTGGTCAGCTCCATCATTCCTCTGTGTGGGTTTAATTCAGCTTCTTGGGTCTGTGTTTCTGTGTTTGTGGTTCAACATTTATTTAAATATTTTTGTTCCCTTTTGCAAGCTCCATGTAAACCTTCCCTGGGCTACATCTCCTACAGATCATCTCTGTTCTGATTTTGCTTTTGTGCCTGAGTTAAGAGGTACTTTCCCCCTCCCACTGTTGTTTGCTTTGGATGCTGGAGACACTTTGTTACCAAGTTCATGGAGTCTCTCCTTCTGCATTGTGGAATGTGTCATTCTCCAGGGGCATGTTTGTTTCAACTCACACATTGTTGCTCTACCATCTATACAAGTTTTTTTTTTTAAGATTTTATTTATTTACTTAGTTAGAGAGCGCCATTTACTTAGTTAGAGAGCGCCCAGGACAGGGCAGAGGGAGAGAACCTCAAGCAGACGCCTCCTGAGCGCAGAGCCCATCGCAGGACTTGATCTCATGACCCTGAGATCATGACCTGAGCTGAAACCAAGAGTCGGGTTGCTTAACCGACTGAGCCACCCAGGTGCCCCGCCTATACCTAATGTATTTTAAACTGTTTCATGTTTGCATTCGACTCTTAATCATTTTGACACGGAAACTGTTCCCTCTAGAGGAAACTCCTCCATACATGTTATTTGTAAGAAAGAAAAGAAAAGAACCACCCACATGGACACACGTGTGCACACACATGCATATGCACGCACAGTCTTCTTTCTCTAAGTTTCCTGGGTCATATCTCCAGACGCATTCCTTCCTTCGAGCAGGTGCTTACACCTTTACTGTTCTCGGGATGCTCATCAGTCGTGCTTGGCATATTATGTTGTCTCTGCCCTTTGAACATTCTTTAATTTTAACATTCCTTCTGCCGGTTGAATCCCTGGGGTTAAAAGGACAAGCCCTGCAAAATAAGTTGTGTGAAGTATTTAAGCGTATGTTTAAGACATTGTGTCTTATACTGTCCTGCAGCTCCTGTAAGATCTGTAACAATTGCCCGCTCTCCTGTTTTCATTCATTTCTAAGTTTCCTAAGGGCAGGAATTGGGTTCCTCTCATTTATCACGATAACCTTATCAGCCCGGTCAGTGTTTAGATCATGAAAAGCCTCGACTGTGTTTGCTGAATGGATAATAAGTGAATCAATCCATTTGGACTCCATTCAGTGAGTTGCTTTCAACATCCCCAGAAGACGTTGACTGTGAATTAATAGATACCTGCCATTTAATATCACCAGCCACCGGCAGTGTCTTCGACTCATCTGGAGAGGGAGACACCTCCTTTTCCTGCATTCTCTCTTTATTGATTCAAAAAACAGACTCCTAGAAAAAAAAACCAGTTAGTCCTGAATAAATCTAAGTATGCCAATTAAAAAAAAAGAATAACAAATGGGTTATAGTAGGACATGTTCATAAAGAAAAAGAAGTGCAAAATTGGGGAAAACAATAACAAAGGCAGGTGTGGTCAAGGAGGAAATTCACAGGTGGCAAGGTAGAAGGGTCAGAGGGAGACAAGACGGGAAGCCCGGAAGAGCATTCTTGGAACGTAGCTACAGGAAAACATATCTGCTCTGCGTGCAGGTGAATAATTGTTCCCCAGAAGATCTGGGTCTATAACCCATCTTTAAAGAAAGCTTTTGAGAGGCAAGATTTCTATTTTAAACAAATCGCCTTGTCTTCTTTGCCACCCCTGTAAAACTAAAGGAAATTCAGAACTCTGTTCTGGTCTCATGGACATGAGTTTTGTAGCTTAGGCTTAGCAAGGGCATGAACAACATAACAACAGGTTTGACCTTAGACTCCTGTAGGCTACAGGGAGTGGCCCATTTCAGAAGTGAAGGTTCCAGAGAGAGGCAGGGCTTTGTACATCGTTCTAGCACTTCCCCCGCGAATTTGTGTTCAGTCGTCCTGCTAAGCTAGAAATGAGAAGTCTTGAAATGAGTTTGTGTTATTTAAATTGCAATCCCCATTCCCCCATCAAATCTGTGCATTCTCGTGTGTTCCTCGTTAGTCTGTCATTTTTTTGCACCCAGTGGTTATGATGGCAGAGTGCAGAAAATGAGTTTGAATTCCATAGTCTGCAAGATTAGGTCATGTGTTTGCTCAAACACAACCCGGCAGCTTCCGTCTGACCTTAGGATAAAACCCTGGCTCTTCACCATGACCTTCAGGAGCCTGAATCTTCTGGCCCTATCAACCCTGCAAATCCATCGTGTGCCCTCCTCTCCTCTCCCCACTGTCTTATAGCCACACTGCCCTTCTTTCTATACCTCAGACACACTGCTTTGTTCCCAACTCAGCACCTCTGTGCTCATGGTCCTCTTTTTATGGAATGATGTGCTGTTCCATCTTATTGTACCTGGGCCCCTGGTCTCCATTTGAAACTCAGCCCAAATACCCCCTCTTTGGAGGTATCTACAGGAACCCCTCCTTTTCATATTTCCCGCCCATTACCTTGATGCCCTCTGTATTATTGTCCACATAGTACCCATCTCTCCCCGAATATTATCAGTGATTTATGACTGTCTCCTCCATAAAATGGGGGCTCCCTCCATCCAGTTCAGCATCATATTCTGAGAACCTAGAAAGCTCCATGGCCACAGCACTAGGGACAGAATGGATAACCCAGTTGTGGTATAAACATACTCAGGACCGCTCCCTAACAACAAGAATAACTTATCTGTAACTAAGCGTCCCACAGTGTTTTGCAAAAGAAGCCAGATACCCACATACAAAATATAGGCTGCAAAATTTTTAGATGTCACACCATTGCTAACAAGTCAAAGAAAACATAAGGTGTGTATCCCGTGACTCCATTTATATAAGACACAAACACCAGCATATAAACACCTGCGGCTCTCAGAAGTGAGGAGCGTGGGTGTCTCTGAAGGGGTACCCACAGGAAGGGAGCGTGGGCCTCTGGGCAGAGGCCGAATGCTGTTTCTTGAGCTGGGATCCCTTGTGAGTACCCATCACACTCTCAACAACAGGACTGTAGCCAAATTGACTTGACCTCAATTCCATGCTGAAATTTTGTTTCTGTTTGTTTGTTTATTTGCTTTTGGCCTTCTCCGTCTATCTGTGAAGTCCACATTGTGTGTGCACACACGTGAACCTGCTAGCTTGGGAGAGACTGGGGAGCTTTGTCCCTCCTAACAATGTCCTAGTCAATGAGTGTCCCAGAGGGTCTCCCCACCCCCACCAGCAGAAGCCCCCAGTCTGTGTGCCTGTAAACTAAAGACACAATGTGGAGCCCATCCTGGAAGAGAGGGAGCTCCTTGGCATGGAAACGTTAAGTTTCTCCAGTTTGAAACAAGCCTGTGGTTTTCCAGGTGCTGTTCATCTATAGACCAAGGGGACATTTTCAGGTAGGCATCTCCTGTTCAGGGTAAAATGGGTAGACGTGGAGAAAGGCTCTTGACAGTACATTTGGAGGAATAATGCACGCAAAACCCAGTCACTTCTAGAAATTATCCTGGGGCTTACTTGGACACTCATCCAAAGATACTGTGAACTCTGTAATCATCAAAGAAACATATCCTATAGGGAAGACAGGAAGCAGTCTGAAGTTTCTGTACTAGGAAATCAGATGCATAAAATAGAATCCATTTGTGATGGAATGTGATGAAGGCACTAAAACATACACTTGCAGAAAAGTACTGCACACATTGAACATATTCATGATTTCTTGTTAACGAGAAATGGCAGACTATAATTTTACACAGACAGCATGATAGAGAAATGTACACATTTGTAAAAATAAGATTTATACATTTATAAAAATGTGAAGACATAAAATAAAAATAATTACTCTTGGTGGGTATATGATTGCTATTCTAAGTTATTTTTTCCCTCAATTTTCTACAATGAATATAACTTTATTTTGTAGTCATTTTAAAAAAGCCTATGAAGACTCTTATTTTTGTAAGAAAGTATTTGGGGATCATCGATCTGAGACCACAATTAAACTGTATGCATCATTTATTTAAAAAAAAACATGGGGTGCCTGGGTGGCTCAGTGGGTTAAAGCCTCTGCCTTCGGCTCAGGTCATGACCTCAGGGTCCTGGGATCGAGCCCCACATTGGGTTCTCTGCTCAGTGGGGAGCCTGCTTCCTCCTCTCTCCCTCTCTGCCTGCCTTTCTGCTTACTTGTGATTTCTCTCTGTCAAATAAATAAATAAAATCTTTAAAAAAAACAAAACCCAGAACGCAGCAAAACTTTTAGCTCGAAATGCCTTTGCCTTTATTTTCTTTTATGCAAATGTCCTTCCCTATAGAGTGGTTTATTTCGAAGAAATAATATTGACACTGTATTACTTTATCCCTATTTTATTGTCGCTGTGTATGAATAATTGGACACACTTTGACTAAGTGGTTAGTCTGACCTACCACAGTCATGGTAAGTCATTAAGTAAAAATAAGATACACTATTATTTTCTGGTTGTGAAGGCAAATATTTAACTGCTGGAGCATTGGATGAGCAGCTCTGAAAGAATTCATGCAGGTGTATCACAAAATTCAGAAAACTCAGACCTGGATTCATTTCCTCGTCCAGAAACCAATTCGGTCCCAATGGATCATTCAGAAAGAAAGGGTCTCAATTCTGGTCCCACGGCCAAATGCCAACATTGTAATTTATTGCATCTGTGAGCCAAAATGTAAATTACACTTTCATTATCTTGCATTCTTCCTATTGGAATCTATTTGAAACCAAGTATCTTTTTTTCACTGCTGGAATGATGTTAATGAATACAGTGGCTGGACCACGTTTATCAATATCGCTTTTCAGGAGTCCTGGGAAATTTCTTGTAGCTGCTTATGGCTTTATAAAATCCCAGCTCGAGCTATTAAGCTGAGTCCCATTGTCTGCCCACTGGAAAATCAAGTGTTTTCTCTGGCTTTGGGCTTTTATTCCTGCTTTTCATGAGCCGAGGTCACTTTTTTTTTTTTTCTGAAAATTGAGACCCTTGTAAAAGGTGTCCGAATTGAATTCTCTGAGGCTGGAGGCTCGTGGGTCAGCAGCATTGATAACAAGGATGGAGCAAAGTGGATTACACGTCACACCCCCAGGACCCCCAATTCTTGCCTTCTGCTATCAGACTGCAAAGAAAGAGCTTTGAACACGATGCCTGGATTTTTCTGCCCAAGCGTCAATGTGATTTTTTCCCTATTACAGAAAGTTGGTGGAAATGGACATGCTGCTTTGGGATATTTATACAAAAGTTCACCTGTCCGCAGCAAAGTAAACCTGGAGGGAGGGGGCAGGAATTAGCTTCCTGCCCCAGAGCCTCCTGCGTTGTGAGAGGCGGACTCCCATTTCACGCTGGTGAAATTCAAGACACAGAGACGGGTGGGACTTTGGAACTTCTTTACCTAGTTTCCTGACCTATTTTCAAGCTGGGTAGGAGAAAATAGTTATTTATTCTTGCTAAATGTAGAATGTTTTTCCTGGACACGCTATCTGCAAAGTGTCACTATTTCTTCTGCCCGGGATGCTCATTTGTTGACTCTGGAAAGTGTCTTTGAGGGAATGATGGACGCAAATCTCTGGAGAGCCCCAGACTTAGAGTTACAGTGGCTTTTTTTCTTGAGAAAAATAGGTTAAATCTCAACATGAGACAGGTTTCTTAAAAAGGGGCATTGTCTTCTGCTGGGCTCCCGACCCCGACAAGAATGATTTCTTAGGCACATTGCTTTCTATAAATCAGCAACTAATTAGCGAGGAAGCTCCCATATTTATGAGGTACTAGGAAGCCCGACACACAAGTGCTGTGTGGAGGGACTCACCCTTCCTGTCTATCCTTGTTTCCACCATCCCTTCAAACAGGAGGATGATAGCATCCCCCAGCCTCAGCCAGGTGAGGGTCAGGTGAAAGAATGCATGCTAAGTGCAAGTCGGTGCCAGGCTCAGAGGCACGAGAAAGCAATCTCAGCTTGGTATAGCTATGTTGTCCCCCTCCCCCGCCACCCCAATCAAATGCAGCATTGGCCAATTGTAATGAATGAGAAACATGCACATTTATTATAAAACATGGCACCCCCCCCACCTGGCACCTTTCAACTCCCCTGGTGTCACCAAGGTCTTCAACAGAAGACAATCTGAAGGCTATCTGGATAGTTTGGATCTGGGAGACTCACATCCCTACATAGGAGCCTCACCAGGGTCAAGAGGTACAATCTGGGCATCTGTCTGTTAGATTCCTTCCTGGAGAAAATCTGTGAGGAAACCACCGGCTTATCCGGTGCCTGGTCCAGGGCACAGGGCACAGTATGGTCAGCCAAGGTGCTGCTTTTATGAACGAGCATGCATAGAAGAAACAAAGTCATTAGCCTTGGGTTTAAGGATTTGGAAAATGTGAGTAGTAGGTCCAATGGACAAAGAAAATAATGTGGAATGTTATAACATAGGTGGTCAGTTTCATTAAATATCAACAGAGACAGGAATTGATGGTTCCTTTACCTATCGCACGTCTATCACTGTGACTCAACTTCCCCCACAATTTATGCCTGGACATCTTCATTCTAATCTTGAGATTGCATGAGGATAGAACCTGACGTGTCTTTCCTGGGTCACATGTTTCACCTCTGGCTCAGAGAGCCTGAATGGGGCAGAGGGTACAGAGATGACCACTGGGGACATCTTTATGGGCAAAGGAACCAGCATCATACAAACCTGCCTCATCCTTAATGGGGTCTAGAAGAAACTGGAAACATTTCAAAAGTCCAAAGGGACTTTTCTGAGAATTTTGCAAAAATAAAGTACAAAATTATTTTGACTTCATATATACAGGAATGATTTTGTTTTTCTGCATCAAAATAGGGATTTCTCTTATAAGATTAATTTTAAAGGTAATGTTCTACTCTCCTGTTCCTTTCTCTCAAAGTAATACAAAATCTAACCCCTTGGGCGTGTGCAGGGAAATGGAGGACAAATGATAGGGAAACCCTTAGTGGGTGTGTTAGAGATTTTGACATAACAGCTTTAGATCATCTTTGGTTTTTTATTTTTTATTTTTCTTTTGTCAGAGAGAGAGTGAGCACAACCAGGGGGAGTGGCAGGCAGAGGGACAAGCAGACTCCCTCTAAGTGGGGAACCCGACACAGGGCTTGATCCCAGGTCCCTGGGATCATGATCTGGGCCAAAGGCAGATGCTTAACTGCCTGAGCCACCCAGGCATCCCAGCTTTAGGTCATCTTGTCATTAAAATTGAGTTGGAGTGAGACACAGACCCCACTGAGCTCTCATGCCTGATTTACTCATGATGGAATGAGATGCATGAGTAGGTTATTGGGAGTAGGCAATGCACCCCAAATTTCCCATGGTTTCTGACAGGCAACATGTCCTGAGACACTCCAGATTGTCCTCCAAGGAACAGCATAGGGTGGGCTTTTGTCACCTTTGCTTATGTTCTTAGCTCAGCAGGCTTTCCTGGTCCCTCCCCCTTATCCACCTGTAGAATCTCTGCTCGTGTTCCAAAGTGCATTTGCAGACCCAGTCCTGGCCTTCGAGACTAATTTATCCTTTTTCCTTCTGCCAGAGCCTGTTTGAAGTTATTCTTTGTCTTACTGGTTTTCTGTCCCCTTTTGCCCAGTTTGGCAGAGTGGGCAGCAAGAAGGCAAGGGGGGTCTTATTCTCCCATGAACCTATACTTTTTGGCACAAGTCCTGACACGTAGCAGGTGCTCAGTAACAGGACATGTTTCCAGGAGCTACAAGAACACACGCATAGGCTCTTGGCTCTATCCCAAATGACCTCTAAACGGACTGCTTCTTGTCTAAGTCCTGGCACGTGAGGTCCTAATCTTTCTAACTGGCATCCAGTCTTTCCCCCGTGTCTTAATGGCCATGAAGACACGGTGGTGTATTTTAGTGTCCTCAAGGCAAAAGTCATTTCGTGGGAATCCTGAGAAGCTGCCATGAAAGGCAGTGGGTGAGACGGGTCAGGCTGGACCACAGCCACAGGACTTATTCCTGCCCTTGGGCTTCCCTGTAGGCAAAAGGTCCGCACGACAGAGGTCTGCCTCTGCCAAATCCCAAAACTCTCCCTCTCACAGCTCTGTGGGATAACTCAAGAACATTCCACACTGCGAATAAGTATATTATGCCCGTGCACACAGAAAGCCCAGCGCCCTGCTGGATCAGAGCTCTCACCACTAAGCAGAGCTGAATCCATGGAAAGGTCTTAAAAATGCGTGGGTGGCTGTTCAGTCTTGACAATCGCATTGCATTCAGCAAAAATGAGCTTCCTACGTGTTGCTGGTAGAGTCACTTCTTGTATTCAGATGTGTAAAGAAAAGCTGGCTTTTCTCTGGCATTTATTTTAACGGCTTTGGTGAGCTATAATTGACATATCAACATTCTATACTTAAAAATGCAAACTGAGGGTTTTGGAGGGGAAGGGGGGTGTGGGGCTGAGTGAGCCTAGTGGTGGGTATTAAGGAGGGCACTTATTGCATGGAGCACTGGGTGTGGTGCATAAACGAGGAATTCTGGAACACTGAAAAGAAATAAAACTAAACTAAATTTTTTTAAAAAGTGAAAAAAATGCATTGACTCTGCTCAGGACAGCCAAAGGCAATTTTAAAAATCCGCTGGGTGCTACAGAAGGCACTCGCCCTGCGATTCCCAAAAAAATAATGGGCTGCATCCTGGGAGAAGGGAAAAATAGAAATGCATACCAGACCCTGTCTACCTGGGCTCTGCATCCCTGAAATGGTCTTTGCACTCTACCTTTCAGCCTAAATAAAAAGAAAAAAAGTCATCTTGTGGCTTCCTAGAAACCTGCATGAATTTATTACATATGATACAATCGAAATAAAAGGATTCTCAATATAAAGCACTTCTTCATTTTCACAATGAGAAGAGAAGAAGAAAAAAAACTGTGAAGGTATAAGCTTTAAAAACGTGGATGAAAAAGTCCATATTTAAAGTAGTGACGGGGGGCACCTGGGTGGCTCAGTGGATTAAAACCTCTGCCTTCGGCTCAGGTCATGATCCCAGGGTCCTGGAATCGAGCCCTGCATCAGGCTCTCTGCTCAGCGGAGAGCCTGCTTCCTCCTCTCTCTCTGCCGGCCTCTCTGACTACTTGTGATCGCTGTCTGTCAAATTAAAAAAAAAATCCTAAAGTAGCGACGGAATCACACGTACATATTTTAAATTAACACATTGAGGGATATTGTCTTTTTCACTCCCCTCTTTCCAGGAGCTCTTGATTTAAATTCACCATCAGTATCTTTGACGTCACAGTCCCTCGGTCCAGAGCGCTTGCCTGGGGTGGTTTTCAGAATCACGATCATTGGCACATTTTGCTAGATTGTTTGAAATGAGGGTGGGTGAGTTGCCCCTGGATGAGTCATCCCAAGCTGCACACACACATTTGTATAACATGAGGACACCCGTTTTATCACCTGGGAGGCATCAGTGACAATGTTCCTTTCTTTTTTAAAGGCTGTTAAAAAGATGAATAAAAATAAGAAAAACAAGAAGTGGCATCATGACCCAGAAATGGCTATAAAATCCACAAAATCTCAGTGCATCTCTGCATCTCTCCCTCCCTCCACCCCCTTTATACTCCCGCCCTCACTCTCTCTACACTTTGGTCCTCCTCCATCCCCGTCTCCTCCTGCCTCTCATCTTCCCCTTCCTGGTCAGCCACCTGCTCTACTCTCTGGAAGCCTCCAGAGCCGGCAGGGATTCAGGTCATTTCAAGTTGAACACATTTTCCTCAAATGTTATTTTTGTGACACTACAGACAAAGGGCTGGTATCCAACATCTATAAAGAACTTCTCAAACTCAACAACAAAAAAACAAATGATCAAGTCAAAAAATGGGCAGAAAACATGAACAGACACTTCTCCAATGAAGACATACAAATGGCTAGCAGACACATGAAAAAACATTCATCGTCTTTAGCCATCATGGAAATTCAAATCAAAACCTCACTGAGATACCACCTTACACCAGTTAGAGTGGCAAAAATGAACAAAACAGGCAACAACAAGTGTTGACGAGGATGTGGAGAACGGGGAACCCTCTTACACTGTTGGGGGGAATGCAAGTTGGTGCAGCCACTCTGGGAAACAAGTGTGTAGGTCCCTCAAAAAATTAAAAATAGAACTTCCCTATGATGCTGCAATTGCACTACTGGGTATTTACCCCTAAGATACAGATGTTGTGAAAAGAAGGGCCACCTGTACCCCAATGTTTATAGCAGCAATGTCCACAATTACCAAACTGTGGAAAGAACCAAGATGCCCTTCAATGGACAAGTGGATAAAGAAGATATGGTCCATATATACTATGGAGTATTATGCCTCCATCAGAAGGGATGAATACCCAACTTTTATATCAACATGGACGGCACTGGAAGAGATTATGCTGAGTGAAATAAGTCAAGCAGAGAGAGTCAATTATCATATGGTTTCACTTATTTGTGGAGCATAAATAATAACACAGAGGACACTAGAAGAAGGAAAGGAAAAGTGAATTGGGGGAAATTGGAGAGGGAGATGAACCATGAAAGACTGTGGACTCTGAGAAACCAACTGAGTCTTAGAGGGGATGGGTGGGGGATGGGTCGCCCGGTGATGGGTATGAAGGAGGGCATGGATTGCACAGAACACTGGGTGTTTTACGCAAACAATGAATCATGGACACTACAACAAAAACTAATAATGTACTGTATGGTGACTAACATAACACAATAAAAAATAATTTGAAAAAAAGAAACTGAAAAAAGAAAAACCCCACAAAAATGTTATTTTTGATTGTTGTCACTCAAAAGCATGCATCTGAGAATTTAGACTAAGAAATCTGATATAAGATGCCTCCTGTTTCCTGAGGGAAATATGGTTTTGGTGGGGGGGAATCCCACAGCAAGGATTTTGGCTGGTGTTGGGACCTCAAATCAACCGATAAGAGATAAAGGCAGAAGGAGAGCTGCGGGGGTGCAACCAGTGGGCCCCAAATTTGGTTGATGTCAGCTTTTTTCAGATTTCCATGGGCCAAAGAAACGGAGAGTTCAGGAAAGCCTCCAAGATGTTGTCGATGCTGAGCCTGAGCGAGGGCCACTGTTCTGTGCAAGAAAGGACTGCATTTTCCCAGCAGAAGGTACTTACTGCTTTCCCTGATTGATGCACTTGGTTATTTCCGACCCTGCAACTCTCCGAAAGGGTTTCCTGCTAGAGTTCAAGTCAGCTCTCTGCTTCGGATAAATTATACTTTACTGGAAATAGATCCTAGAACAATGACTTCAAGTAGGCTTCTCACCCTGTGAACCATGGCGGGGGTTTCAGAGCAAGAATGAGCCAAAGGAGGTGAGGTATTTATGTCAAAGACCAGCCATCAGCAGCACCAGGTAATTCCAGCCATCAGAGCCGGGATCCAGTAAAGCCTGAGGAAATTGAGGAAGCCTGGAAAGGACATTTTCTTCCACTCCTTCTACCCCAAGTTATTTCCAGAGATATTTGGCGTGAGTCCCAGGAATGGGTCACGTATGCAGATATACTCCGTGACCTAAACTACGAGGAGACACTTGATTCTGTTGGCTTAGCTGATGCTATCATAGAAAACAAGAAAAACACTTTGAGTGGCATGATATGAATTTGGGGGAGAATCGGGACGTTTTTTGAAAATGCCATGCTTGAAAAGATTTAATTATATTGTTAATACTAATGCTGGAACGCAATCCTGTGAATATAGTGCTTACTGTTTTCAGCATCTTTTTTTTTAATTAATAGACTATTTTTAGAGTCATTTTAGGCTTATAGAAAAATTGAGCAGGAAGTAGTGTAAGGACCCATTTGCCAGAACTACTCCATCTCGGTTAAATAGCCATTTTGTTGTTTGTGCAGTAAACTTAAATTGACCTCCCCCTCCCACACACACCGCCAGAGAAACTTACTTAAAAGCAAGTCCAGAAACCAGTAAAATGTAGTCGGCTAGTTCCTGATAACAGAGCCCAGAACACAAGGACGAATCAAGCCAGATGGAGACATCTGATCGGTAAAAAGTACTGTTTGCAACAGTGAGAAGGTCTTGCCCAAACCAAAATGACTCCATCTTGGGAAGGATGACCACCTTATGATTCACACTGAATATGTTAGCTGACTAAAGCCTTCCCAGAAAGTACTGTTGTAACAGTTCCTGGTATGGGGTAATCTTGAATAACAAATCACCAGACCAGATGAAACTAGCCAATCAACAAGAGACACACAAACCCGGTGGGTTGAGATACCAAGATATGGGTTGCAGTTTTACCCAATAAAAGGTGACCTGTAAGATTGGGAGGGGTCACTCTCTTCAGAGACGGCCCTGACCGGTCAGTCTGACTTTTAATGCTTGGCATAAAATAAAGCTTTAAATAACTTTCACTTTGTCTCAGCCTCGTTCGTTTGATCATGGACCTAACAGTAGAGTTTCCAGACATAGTCTCCCTCGTGCCTGGTCTCCCTTGTTACCAGCATCTCTCATGGGTGGGGTGCGCCCGTCACAGACAGAGGGACAGCCACTGAAGTCCACGGTGGCCATGGGGGGTCGCTCTTGGCAGTGCCCATTTTATGGGTTTTGACAAATGTTGGATGACAGGAGCCCATTGTAGTATCGTAAAGAATAGTGTTTCTGCACTGAAAATACTCTGACCTCCACCCCGAGCCCTGGGCAGCCACTGATCTTGTTCTTGTACCCATCACTGTCTGTTTCAGAATGTCCTATCCCCGGAGTCCTATGGTATGTGGTCTTTCCAGACTGGCTTCTTTCACTAAGTAATATGCCTTTTAGTTTCCTCTGCTTCTTTTCATGGCTTGATTGCTCGTTTCTTTTTTCCTAAATAATATCTCAGTGTACGGATTGTTTATCCTTACACTGGTGGAAGACAGGATATAGGTTTTGGAATGAGATGTGAGACACTGAGAATGGTATGGTTGAGCTTTCCCACCCAAGGGAGAAAGAAAAACACTTCTTACTGTCATTTATATGGCCTTTCGCCCTCTCAGCTACCAGCTCCCTGGCCTCAGCCCAAATCAGTTTAAATTAATTTTCTTTAAATGTATTTGTTTTTTCTAGTCCAAATGCTGGCTACAAAGAAGACCAGAGAGAAAGAGAGATGAGATATTTTCAAAGAGGCTCATTTTTACTTGGGGAGATTTAAAAAATGTCCTTTCTCAGCTATGATGGGTCAGCTTGGAGCAGACCAACACTCCCTCTAAGAACAAATAAATTAAGTAGATAAAA
>PISX010030079.1:0-19173 GCA_004024625.1 Mellivora capensis | reverse complement strand
CCCCTTCAAAACCCTCAGGTTATTTTTCAGAGTCCATAGTCTCTCATGGTTCATCTCCCCCACAATTTCCCTCAACTCCCTTCTCCTCTCCATCTCCCCATGTCCTCCGTGTTATTTGTTATGCTCCACAAATAAGTGAAACCATATGATAATTAACTCTCTCTGCTTGACTTATTTCACTCAGTATAATCTCTTCCAGTCCCGTCCATGTTGCTACAAAAGTCGGGTATTCATCCTTTCTGATGGAGGCATAATACTCCATAGTGTATATGGACCACATCTTCTTTATCCATTCGTCTGTTGAAGGGCATCTTGGTTCTTTCCACAGTTTGGCGACCGTGGCCATTGAGCAGCAGCTTTTTTCAAATATATCCAGGCTTTATCTTCTGGGAAAGTCTGGTCCTTCATCCCTCAAGGCCAGTGGTCTGTAAAATCTCAAAGAAATTAGTTAAGTTCTGCTACAGACCAAGGGACTTAGGTCAGCAAGCAAAGAGTACATAAGCTCAAAGCAAGTTAACCTTTAAGACTAGCTGGAGTTTTCTTTTTTTTTTTTAAAAGATTTTATTTATTTATTTGACAGACAGAGATCACAAGTAGGCAGAGAGGCAGGCAGAGAGAGAGGAGGAAGCAGGCTCCCCGCTGAGCAGAAAGCCCGATGCGGGGCTCGATCCCAGGACCCTGAGATCATGACCTGAGCCGAAGGCAGAGGCTTTAACCCACTGAGCCACCCAGGTGCCCCTAGCTGGAGTTTTCTTAAGTGTCCATTCATGTGCATTACCACATGGGGGAGAGGAAACTTCTGTGAGGTTCTCTCGTGGTTTTATTTTTCTAGATGTATCTCTCTGAGGTCAGGTTTCCTCTTCCCAACATGTTATAAAGACCCTGAACTCCTCTCTCCTCCCTTTTGCTTCCAAAGCATCTTATTTCCTCCACAAAAGTTCTCTCTCTCCACCTCTTTTACCAGACTTGAAAAATCCTCAATGACTGGACACAAAAGCCAAGAAATTTCTCTGCCTGTACTGACTGCTTCTTCGAGGCAGAGAAGCAGAGCCTGCTGCATGCTTGTATGGTTGTGTACATTCAGGAGGAGAAAAATCCTTGAAGTAAAGCACCTCAAAAGATTACCGAGCTCCATAAAATAGAAACCACAACAGCTGAGTAGTCCTAGATCTTGGGAAACAAGAAATGGGGGCTCCCTGCAGGGTCAGAGACCCCATCTTTAGCTGTTTCCAGCTTCTGGCTTTCCCTGGAGCTGATTATCTGCTTTACCTAAACCTGGATATTCTGACTATATATCTTGCCAAGACAAGCAACAGGAGAAGAAAGAATCACACAATCCTCTTGTGTACCTTCTTTTGAAAACATTTTCAGGCACCTACATAAGTAATTTCTTAAAAATAATTGGGCCAATTTCTATTGCTAATCTTGCAGCTCTCCATGTGGCCCACCCACTCCATCATCATGGACAGGACCCACTGATTCCTCTGATGAATAAGTCATGCCAGGGCTCTGGGTTCCTGCAACTCCATCTGCTAGGGCTGAGACAGCTGCTCCTGTATGCTGAAGAGCCACAGAGGTGGCCCGGATATTGGCATGAGTGCCTGAATGACATAGTGGCTATGTGGGACTGAGAAAATTTTATATCTGACAGCATAGCACACTGGTGGGCAGTAATAGATACATGACATCCTCTACAGAGTAATTTATGTTTTCATTCTTGGCTTGGATATGCTCTGATCTGCCAGATTTCTCTGTGATTTACAGACTGAGGGCTTTCTATTATTCTTAAGCAAGATCAATTTACTATTTTCTTGCAGATGCTGTGGCATTTGGGTGGGGCTGGGGCAAGATGGAGTGTTTATGATAGTCTAGTTAACACAGAGAAAAGAAGAATCTGTACTCTGCAAGACGAAACAGAGTGAGAATCACTTATTGTGGGTTTTTGGTAATGGTTCCAGAGCATACTTTGAGCATCTGTGATGGGACTCAATCTTGACCTATAATTTGTCTGAAAATACGGTGAATCTGCCTTCCCCAGCCAGCCAGCTGCCAAAGAGTCTGTCATATGGCATTTCATTGAGCCTCATGTCCATCTGCTTTGTAGGCTCAGAAATCTGATCTTATCAACAACTAGATTGTTAACCTAGAGTCACATTTGCCAACATCCCAAGTTACAGATGTACATAAATAAGGATACTATCGGGGAAAATATAATAAAAAGAAAAAAAAACCTTATTCCTCAGTTTGACCAGATGGCTCTCATTAACATCTCTAGCCCACTCTATTCCTATAGACAAAAGGGAACAAAATCAATGTGTGAAGACTGTTTGGGAAATGAAATTAGAAGAAAATGTTATTTAGATCATTAAAACAAAGTCAATAACCCAGAGTCCTCTTATAGATCTTGTGCTGTTCATAGACAGACTCTTTCTACATTTGCTTCTGTGACTCTTGATTCAGTGTGACTGCATATTTTCTGTTGACCAACCCTTTTCTTTCTTTACTGATTAACACATCTTATTTAAAATTTTATTAATATCTTAAGGCAAATTTTGCACTGATATGGGCTAATCTTGTCATCTCTTTATAGAAGTTGTATTTGTCTTTGAACATCATTCATTTTGTGCTGGTTTTATTCCTTGACTCTCAGAGGGGAATCTTACTTCTCTTATCTAAAAATGTAAAACATTTCATTGCTGACACCCCAGGAGACACTTGCATCTGTAGCAGTATCTGAAGCTCACATTTCTCCCCATCCCATCCAAATACCATCTTTCCCCACTCCTTGGGACTGTATTCTTTTGTTCATCTCTGTCAAAGAGTATTGACAAGTCATCCCATTTTGGCAAGGGATGTCACACTCAGGTCTATTATATTTCAGAAAACTGAGCAGGGCATTTATGATTCCATCAGTCATATATTTCATCACCCACAACCCTTAATGATTATTAAGTGTTACTTCATTCCAGGCACTATGCTAAGTGGTTTACATGCATTACTTCATTTAAAACTTATAACTATCCCGTGAAAGAGAAACTTTTCAATAGTACTCTCTACTTTCCACATTTTAAACCTCAGTGGGACCAATCTACTTGCCCAAATTCAAACAGTATATAACACAACAAAACCCCCACTTGGATCAGTTGGGCTGAAGGTTGGAATTGTTTGCCACTTGGCAGCCACATCTTTGTATGGGACTTTCTTATTGATCTTCAGGCCCTTGCTATTGCCTCAACTAAACTGTTTTAAAGCTGGTTTGGTTTTCCTCACCACTACAGATAAAGCTAGTCCTCTCACATATAAAATGTAGTAATGTGCAATCTCCAAAGCCCCTAGCAAATATAAGAAGAACTCATGTTATAGAGAATATTAGATGCCAGCAAGTCTGCTCAGGGTCATGTAGCCATAGGACTAACTGTCTGGGCACCTGTTACTCCTACATGTAACCCCCATCCCTTTTCCCATGCCTTATTCTTCCACTGCTTGGGGAAGATGGTCCTTGAGATGTTAGTCTACCATCTTCCCAGGTGTTCAGACTTTTTCCTACAATCTCATATCTCTTCTCCAGTCACATCCCTAGTAAAATCGTCCCAAAGAGAGTCCAAATTTGTTCTTTGTAATGCATCGGTGAAAGGGCTATCCTGGGTGGCCACTTCCCCACTCTCCCATCAAAGTATTTCCATTTCCAATCAGCCCTTCCTGCTTAAGAGGTGGGGAAGGCCCTCTTGGTCTTTCACATACAAAGATTCTTCAGTTAGGCATCAAGTATATTTTTAACCTGTCTTCAGATGGTGACCCACTCAGTGACCTTCTGGTGGCACACAGTTATTATGAGACAGCTCCACCATGATGTTTGAGTTTTCTTTTCTTTTCTTAAAGATTTTGTTTATTTATTCAAGAAAGATGAAGGATTTGGGAGGAGAGAGAGCAGGGAGCCCAACATGGGGCTCCATCTCAGGACTCTGGGACCATGACCTGAACTGAAGGCAAATGCTGACTGAGCCAGCCAGGTGCCTCAATGCTTGAGTTTTCAATAGCAATCCACAGATGCTTTTGGAAATGGAACTGCACAACCTGTCCTTTAAACAGAAATTTCCAGATGTTAATTTTAGCCTCTTATCTCAAAATCAAAAAGCTATTCTTGGTTTCATAGGGAGTCCCCAGCACCAAAGTGGTGTTTGATGGAGCACATTCTCAAAGCACAGCTCTTGATTTACAAACATTTGACATAACAATAACACTCCTTCACTAGCTCCTCCACTTGCAGGATTTTCGAAACAACTCTGGTGCAGAAACCACTCTATATATGTCCTTTCTTAGAGGATCCAGGGGAAGTGTTGGGACCCCTTTCAATTCTTCTTATTTCCCAAGCTCTTTGGATTTCATAGCAACAGACACAAGACTGCACTAGTGGTTCATGATTGGATTTTTGAAATTGCATTCAGTTCAGTTCTAAACAAACATGATTTTTTGAATAGCTCAGAGGATGTATTCACTTTGGTTTTTTTATGCCCCAATAATGGGTTCGTGATTAAAGGAGCGAGACTGATACAAAGCGAAGGTCAAGCAAAGCTTTATTTTGCGCCAAGCATCAAGAATCAAACTGGCCTGGCAGGGCCACACCTCTTACAGAGAGGGCGACCCTTCTCTGTTTCACAGACTAGCTTTTAGGGGCAAAGGCCATGCGGTTGGGCCTGGCCATGCACAGGTGGCCAATGAAACTGTAACACACAGAGAAAACTACACAGTCATGCTAGGTGACCAATTGAATTACAATTTACCCTATAGTAGACATTTGAACCAACCTATCACACCTTGGTTAGGATTGGTGCCCAAAAGGCTCCCAAAGGGCGGGGCCCATACTCCTTGGTAACTAGGGGACAGTATGCAACCCCCCACTGATCGGATGTCTCCACTCTCCACTTGGCCTGACCCACCCTTGTTTTTGAGCTTTGTTACCTGAGACTGGTTTCCGGGACTTGTTTTTAAGTAAATCCCCTGGGGGAAGTGGAGCAGGGAAGCCTCTGGCTAAAATATAAAAATATAAAATAGGCCCTTACAGGTTTAACTCCCAAAATGAATCTCATTGTAAGATCTATTCAATTTTGGTAACTTTCAGTGAAGAATTTTCTCACAAATATCCTCTAAGCCAGTAGTTTTAAAGTCCAATGTTCAGAAAAAATAAGGAGGGGACTGCTTGTTAGAAATAGAGATTCCTGAGTTCCCTACAGACTTACTCAGTATGAAGCCAGGATGGGGCTCAGGAATCTGCATGTTTATAACACAAACAAGGCAGGCAGCTCTGATGCATGCTCAAGGACCACACGTTGAGAAATTCACATTTCTTAATGTGAATTGAGAAATTCATACTGCTCTGGGTCATCAGGTCACCTGCACCTTTTTTTTTTTTTTTAACCAAGCACTGATATATGGCAAAGAGGACCAAAGCCAGAGAAATCTGGGTGCAAATCTGTTCAGAAATTTATGCTAATTTTGAGACGTTCTTTTCTTTCCAATTAAATGGGGATAATTGTATCTAACTCACAGCATTGTTGTACAAGTGAAATTAAAACATAGATACTACTTAGCATAGAGCAGGTGATCAATAAACACGGGTCCCTTCCCTTATGATCCTCTGAGAAGTGTCTCTGGGGAAGTTATGTGGATTTTCAGCAGGGCACTTTAAACCTCCCTATCCCCACATGGATTTTAAACAGATCCAAAGGGCTATGAAACAGTGATGGAACATTCCCACAGTGTGGTGGTTAGAAGAGCAGCTAACACATAAAATGAATAGACTAGAATAGAGAACACATTTTTACTACAAGAAGTTAAAGCTCCTTGAAATAAGTCAATCAGAGAAAGACAATTATCATATGATCTCCCTGATATGAGGAAGTTGAGAGGCAGAGTGGGGGATTTGGGGGGTAGGGAAGGAAAAAATGAAACAAGATGGGATATGGAGGGAGACAAACCATGAGACTCTTAATCTCACAAAACAGAGTTGCTGGGGGGAGGAGGGTGTGGAGAGGGTGGTTGGGTTATGGACATTGGGGAGGGTATGTGCTATGGTGAGTGCTGTGAAGTGTGTAAGCCTAATGATTCACAGACCTGTACCCCCTGGGCAAATAATACATTATATGTTAATAAAAATAATTTTTTAAAAAAGACTATTTTTAAAAAAGAAAGAGTTAAAGCTCCTTGATTAAAGAATTACAATATCCGTTCTAACTATCTTGAGCAATTCCCCATTTCTTTCGTGTCAAATTTCCAGGAAAATGAATACCATCCTTCATTTTTTCTCCAATTCTGACCCCCATAAGACCCCAAATGATCATTTGTGAAGGTTAGAACTGCATTTCTCTGAGTTGCTTGCAGGTTTAGACTGTGACCAGGTTCTTCTGGGCAGGGTTTGTCCACATTAGGGAGGAACAGAGCTTTGACAATCAGAGACTTACCTAGAGAAGTTGTCTTGCAGCTTGATGATTTAGCTGGAGGCAAAGCATGGGGTGAATTTCAAGTGCAGGGAAGTCAGTGTGAATGAGCCTCATTGCTGACAGATGGAAGGCAGGACTGCCCTATATTTTGAAGGCTTCATCAGGTGACATTTACTCCCAAATTGTGGACAAAGACAGCAAATGCTGGAGGGCAGAGGAAGGCCTGGAATGTAGAGGATTAGCATGAGCTGGAAGGAGGTCTCTGCAGGGAGCTCCTGAGCTTGTGTCAGTTTCTCTGGGATCTTCTGGGCTCTGTATGAAGGCCATGTGAATAAGTGGATAAGATCTCTGCTACTGCATGCATTCAGCAAATGCAAACAGGGTGTTTTGTGCATCCAATGTGACTCATTTAAAAATAAACTCTTATTGTGATATTTACTTCATTTCTGAAACCCTCAGGGGCACATGGTTCAGGTGTTTATAATCTGACAGGGAAGATGAGACCTGTGTATAACCAGCTACAATGAAAAGGAAGCACTGGTAACAGAGGTAAAGAAAATTTGCAGTGACATTCACTCTCTACCTTGGGCATAGCTGAGCATCATCTGGAAGTTCTGGAAATATCCAGACTCAAGCCTCTGAGATCAGTTAAATCAGAATCTCTGGTAGTGTGCATGGGACTGGAAAGATCTTAAGCTCCCAGAGATGTTAATACACAGTCTAGACTGTTAAATGCAGAGGTTCTCACCATGGCTGCATGCTGAAACCACTTGGGGAGATTTATAAAACCCCTGTGCCAGCCAGTCCTACAGGAATTAAATCTCTAGGGGTGAGTCTCAGGCAGTGATGTGCTGAAGTTTAGTAAGAGCCAACTATTAAATTTTCTGAAATTCTGTAAGCCCATTATTAAACTGCTGGTAGCTTGAAATTGCCCATGGTAAAGCATTTATAACACAGAAATTGGCAAATACTACAAATCAGTTGTTCTACCTCCCTCCCATCTGGAAAGCTGATTGCCAGACATTTGCCAACACACCACTCTTCCAGACAATAGAGCTTTCAGTGAATCGGAAGGAAATAAATTCAGCTGGAAGACTAAGGGAAGGCTTGTCAACAAGTTGTAAACATGGGAATGGGAAGAGAAACATTCCAGAGAGAAGAGCTAAGTGAAGTAGGGGTTGGAGAATTGAGGCTTGGAGTTGAGAAAATGTGCAAGGTGCAGGAAAAGCCACAGTTGGTGTGATTCGGAGTATCACGGAGCAAAGAGAATGATGGAAAGTCACACTGAGAAGGCAGGTTGGGAGTATATTCCAGAGGGGCTAAAAACCAGTTCAACTCACTTGGGCTTTACTATGGAACAATCAAGGCCAATGGGGAGGCTTCAGCCAAAATGATCACAGAGACCCGAACAATTCTAGAAAGTTCTAGAAACTCGTAAAATTTTGAAGCCTGATTTCTCAGCATCTAATTCCAGGCTCTCACAAGAGGGAAATCCCACAAATCTGACTGTGGTGAGCTGTTTTATGCAGAGTAATTTCCACACTCAGCAAGGCTGTCAGTCCCTATGCTGAAGTCACCCACCCTCTGAGCCTTCTCTTGGCATTGTGTTCTATCTTAGCCATGGCTTCTGAAGGCTCAAATGGATTCTTCAACTTGGGACTTTCATGGAGCTTTATGTTTTAACCAAAATATTATCCCATTCTTTTCTTCACTAATACAGCCAAGGAGAATATCAAGGTGATTAAAAGCATTGGTTTGAGATTCTATAATAAATGAGTAGTAATGTTGATTCCATCACTCTTTAGCTGTTTGATTCTGGTACGTTAATTTATCAACTTCAGTTTCCTAGTCTTTAAAATGAGGAACATAATACCTACTTCATTTTTTTTCTGGAAATAATGTAAAGAATATTTAATAAGTTCCTGCTGTTAGTAGGTGTCTCCAACCTCAATGACTGGTGTTGCCATCTATCCATGGAGCCAACCAGAAACTTGGAAGTTAACCTACACTCCCCTCCTTACCCTTGCTTTACTCTTGCTGTTATTTACCACCCATATCTCTCAAGTCCTTTGCTCCAAGGCCGGATCTGTGGTCTTCTGTGCAGAGATCTTCTGTTCAAACCTTTAGATACACTCTACCTTCTCCCAGTCCTCATTCTCAGGGGGCCAACCTGTGCCATCTTTTGCATGCTGGCTTCCAGTTGGGTTTGGCCAATGGGATCCTTCCTATTGGGATATTTACTGAGGTATGTCCCATCTTTTCTGTGATTCTACTCTTATCCTCTTCCAGTAGCACCTTTATACTACAGTCAATGGGGTCTTTCAAAACAAATTTAGCAGAATTTCCAGCATCCACCTGCTAAAGACCCAAGTCCTTGGGAAGGACTGAGGCTCTGGCTCTCTCTCTTTTCCCAGCCTCTTGGTTCCTCTCAGCCTTTACCATTCCATGTTGCTTGGGTGAAATAAAATGTCTTAAAGGTTTCTCAACACATATCATTGAATGTATACCTAGAACTCAGGGGAGCACCAAATTAGGCTAAATAAATATATACACTTTACAGATTTGTCATGGTTCTTTAAAGTATATTGATTTACAATTAACAAAGAAAATTATTGCACCTAAGCAAAATGGTATTATTTGTATTATTTTACCAAGGCATAAATATCCAGCTTAATGATGGATAATTTGAGTAAAAATCAAATCCCAAATTAAATTGTTACTCATCACTCTTATTAAATTACAAGACATTTATAGGCAATTGAAAATGTCTGGTTCTGCCACAAGTACTAATCTTTCAGCAAAAATATGGATCAGAAATTTAGAAAGCTTCTGTACTAAATCTATTTCGAGAACTCAGGTAGACTCAAAAGGTAAAAAGCATTTCACATTTAAATGTGGACACGTGAATATTTCACTTTGGAAGAGATCAACAAATGCATCCTAATCTACTCTTTGATCATATTTAGCCTGGGGGATTATTTCCTCATGAACTCTTGCAATGTTTTTATGTATTAACTTATTTCTTCAGTAAAGGAAGAGATTTTCTGATGGTGGAAAAGACTTAAAAATCTTGGTGTTTAAGCCATGCAGTCTTCTTAAGAAGTCCTTATCTTTAATACTAAAATCTGCATAATTCAGCTGAATTGAATAAAGCATTGATTTTTCAGCTACTCAAGAAATTGAATATATAACTGGAGTGATACCACAGAAGCAAGGCACTTGAAAAAATAAGATCACCCTTACTGGCACCATGTACTGTGAAGGAATGTTTTTCACCTTCATCATCTCAAAAACCCATGTAAGAACCTTAACTTTGAGGATGACCTACTGTAGAGTAAAAACCGTAGATGTGTCACCATTGCCTATGTCTTTCAGGGGCTACCAAGAAAAAAGAAACTTCCCTGAATGTTGCAGTGGAGGAATTTGTTTACATGAATATGGTAGAGATGAGAAGCCAGGTGGTGGATAGTGAAAAATCCCAGTCTGGTCACTGGTCACACAAGGAAATCATTATCACCCATGGGATTGAGAGACATAGAAAGCTGGTGATGTGACCAGAGCACAGATGTCAGGGATCCTTGTAGGAGCTAGAACAACAGTGGGTCTGCCTCCTACTGAAGAGGGTGACCAGGAGGATCTAGAGATTCTTGAGGTATGGAGCCACCACCAAGGATCACACAGAAAGCAAAGAGAAAAAAATGAGAAATATCCTGGTTTTCCTTTCCTCTTACCCCTCCACTCTCCCACCAGCACCTCCCGTCATCCAAACTGGCCCAGTAGCTGGTTTTCAGAAGAGCATTAGAAATGTAGTTTTCTATAGGACAGAGCAGGGGGGAATGAAGATGGATATGAGGACAAACCAGGAGCTGGCTGGCTGCTTACTTCTTCACATGACACTCTTGATAGATGGGTTCTCATGGTTGAGGTAGAATAGTGTACCTATTTTTAGCTATTCCTTTCATCTAGAATCCAGATTAAGTCTTACCCATTGACAACTAGCATTCTTTGTGAGTAAGTCAGTCTGTGGTTGGCCATCTCTACAGAATCTTGTTCTTTTTACTGGCTATGCCCTTGCTTCCCCCCAAGTACCTGAAACCCCTGAGAATTGATCCTGAGAGGTGCAGCTTCTAGTAGACAACAGAGCTCACCTATAACTTCTTTATTTCAGTGTGTGTTTTGAGTGATAAATGGAGCAAAATGTGCCAAGTAATTCTATTCTAAATATGCACGTCCCATAAGCAAAAGCTGATTAGGTCTATTCACAACAATATAGAATATTTGCCAAAATGCATGTGTGTTTGTGTTTTCTCTTCCCCGTTCTAAACCTCTGTTGCTATGTGATACACAGCAGTGCTATTTGATAATAGAATTTTGTAATTAGCTATTTTCTTGTTAGTCATGAATTTTGTGACTGGTTTTAAGGCATTTTCACAATAGTGAGATGTGCACTTTTGCTGACTAATTGGCTGGCTGATTGATCACTCTAAAGAGAAGAGGTTTGAATGATAAGTGCTTTGTTCTGTTCTCCTCTTCTTTGCTACCTTGCCTTATTTTGAGCTGGACCTGGAGACTCTTGCTTGATTTAGACAAATGCCACGCTGTGTGACACCAAGAAAAAGGACACCTAGGATCAAGATGGCAGACAAGATGGCTTATCTGCAGTTGCCCCTTCTTCCACTAATCATCTCCCTAGAAATGATAAAAAAGGAGGGAAAAGAAATGAAGAGGAAACTATAAAAAAAATCCCTGCAAAACAGTCACAGTGGGATTGAGCCCAAAATAAACTACAGCAAGTTACCAATTATTATATCTAAAGGTAAAGAAGAAGGTCTGGAAATTAATCCTGAGGAAGATGACAGTATTTGTCTAGTGGGAAGGATGGAGATTAGGTGTGTCCATCCCTAAGACTAGCTTTCCTTCTATCATTTGAATTCTTTGCAAGACTGCAGTGCTACCTTATAATTATTAATAATCATTTTGAGAAAAAAATCTGACCCAATAGTCTTGTCAGCTTTATGTCCCTTTTTGACAAGAAAGCCATGAAAGTAGAAGTAATGCCTGTCCTATAAAATCCTCTCAGGCATCCATGATCGAGCTCCCCTCAAACAGCTCTTCTTAGTGTGTTTTTGTACCCCTAGGGAAGCAGCTTAGACTGGGAACAGACTGCTTTGCTTCAAATCCAAGATCTACCACTTCTGAGCTGTGAGAGTTTGGAAAAACTACTAAACCTCTCTGTGCCTTAGTTTCCTCATCTATACAAGAAGGCCAGTAATATACCCACACCATAGAGTTTGGAGGATAATTAACTTAATTTTTGTAAAGCATCTGAAACAATCATGAGCCCTGTGATTATAGTTATTCATTAGATGTATTCCCATTCCCAGTCCCTGTGTTGCTGGCACTGGCCACAGTTGCCCATTCACCAGCCACTCTCATAACCTCAACTAACTCAGTATTTTCCAACTCACTGCACAGCTAGCGAGTCACTTTGGACCTTGGAAATAATATCACAACACAATTAGAAAAAAAATTAGCAAATATAAAAAAATAATGCCAAAGATCACTGTGTTCACTCCCAGGAGACACCAGAATCCCAGTGCGGTGGGTGAGTCAGAGACATGGGTGTACACATTGTCTCCAAATAGACAGGCTCAAGGGGACATTTGTGGAAGCACCAAACTGCTCAGTGGGCATCCCGAACTCAGGGCTAGTCAGAACCCCCAAGACGCCAGGAAAACCCACGAGTACCCATAATGTACTGGAGAGGACTAGACCCCATCCTGCTAGTGATCCTGACCCTGACTTGTTGGAGTCAGGGTGGCTCTCATGGTGGCTCCAGCTGGGCAGACTCTCTCCCAGTTAGAAACAGCCTGGCCGCTCTGCCTCAGCTAATAGGGATAAGCCCTATAGTAAGGCATGGTGGGGGGTCATGCACTGGATTTGCAGGTCTGCTCCATTCCTCCTGAAAACCCCACTTTATAGACTGTCCCATTCCATCTAGAGAAACATGGGAAGGAGTGGGGGTCTCTGGGCCACAGTTCCATGACTGTTGTTTTTGTTGTTACATTGTTCCCCACTAAGAACTCATCTTGGAAATGTTTTAAGGATGCCCCATTTTCTCCTGAAATCTGCTCTGGCATCAGACCATCTTTCATTCACAAGAGCATTTTGTTCTTCCAGCCCTGCTCCTGTGGACTCCTGAGCCACCTCAGTGTCTCAGTCACCTACACACACTCTTGGGCCTCAAAAGCCTAACAGCGAATTAGGACAGACTAGGAAACCCTGGTCCATGTGGTCCTACCTCTGCCTCTTACAAGCTGATCCTAACTTTCCTGAACCACCTTGTACTTGGAAAGTAGAAATGACTATCTACCTAACAGAAAAGTTTGCTTTGACATTCATTACCAGGGGTAACAGAACAACCCAGATATTCTCCATTGGTATTGTGTCTATCAGAGCTCCTCCAAAACTGTCCCTACATTTGTTGAACCTCTCCTAGTTCAAAGTTAGCCAACAATTTCTCTTCTGGAAGCCAAATGGGAGAGCATAGTTAGGAACAAAGCATTAACATAGGGCCTACCAAGAAGAGGAAGGAATCACGGGCTGTGACAATACTTTGCTCAGATTTGCCTCAGCAGGTGATGTCCAGGCAGAGGACAGTGTAAAGTCATTTCCACTTCTGTTTCTGATACCCAGAACTAGGTCTGTACATTTGATAAGTCTTCCTTCTTATTGGGACTTTAAAAACATTGAAAGTCATGACAGTTTCAGCCACACAGGCACAATCCTGCCTGAGGAATTGTTTGTTTTACTTTGTGTTTCAAGTAGCCCACAGTATGGTTCCCCAGGAACCTGCTGCCTGGAGATATTTCTCAGGGTGATTCAGCAAAACCTGCAAGCTGCCTGACCTTCTGAGTCCTCAAACTTCCTTGTAACACGTGTTACAGTGGCTGGCACATGTCCATCCCATGTCCATCTTTAGTAGATGTTCTCCAGCATGACAGAATGTGCTACTGAAGAAAGGGGAAACTGAGGCAGTCACCTCTCTTTCACCTCTCCTCTCTTCCTGTGCTTAGCGGTAGCCTCCTGGCCCTGCAGGGCTATACACACCCTCACAGCTGGATGGTTAGCTATGTTCCTGGCTGTTGGGCAAGGTACAAATTCCCCTGAAAGGATAGGGCTCTTGGGTCAATCATGGGGAACCTAGACACAAAGGCAGCCTTGGAGTGGAGGCATCTTTGTCTTTCCAGAAGCTTCACCTTTGTCATCCAGACATTTAGATGGCAAATTCCTAGTGAAGCATCTGTGCCAGGATGGGGGCCCATGAGGGTCCACAGAGGAGAAAGGGCAAGCCTTCCTTGGGCACCCGACATCAGGAATCCTGTAATCCACTGTCCTTCATTGTTCTCTGTTGTCCCAACTCTTTAGTCATCATGGACCTGGTGACACTATGGCCAGGAAACCCTCAAATGCCTCAATTCTGTCCTGAGCATAGCCCCAAGCCATACCTGCCATGAAGTCTGGAGGATGGACATGTAGGGCTGATGGCATATGGAAACAAAATGGCCCTTTCTTGTCAGGCCTAGCACATGCCCCTGATTTCAAGCTGTTTCATATGGGGCTTGCAGCATAAGGCTGAAGACTAGTGCTCCAGAAACACCCAAGTGGGCATGAGGGGGATGATGGGGAGGAAGAAGAGGAGAGAAGGGAGAGGGAAAGAAACAATAGGACGGGAGAAGGAGGAAGAAATGGAGGGGAGACAACAGAGCAGGAGGGAGAGCAGAGAAGTTACCCAGGACAGCTTAAAAAAATGAAACAAAACAAAACAACATAAAAACAATGTAAGGACTGGGGTGCATAGGTAGCGAAGTTGGTCAAGCCAACTGCTTTTGGGTCAGATCATGATCCCAAGGACCTCAGTGGGGGAGACTGTTTCTCCCTCTCCCTCTCCCTGCCACTCCTCCTATTTATGCTGTCAAGTAAAAAAATAAAATCTTTAAAAAAAGAATTCTTTTTTTCCAAGTTTTTAAATTCCAGCTAGTTAACATATAGTACAATATTAGTTTAGGGGGACTTTTTTTTTCTTTTAGATTTCCTTTTAAAACTTAATTGTAAAATAGATGACAATAGAGAATTGAATTTAAAATGCACATACTGCATAGTTTAAAGGTTCTAATGAAAGGAGTACCATGTGCCTGCAAATAGGAGACTATTTCATCATGGAGACCTTAGGCAAGAATAACAACTCATTACACCTTACCAGGGTTCTCCACCCCCATGCTCTCTGTCTCCTGCTCCTGTCCCTGGCTGCAGTGTGGCTGGCTGGCTCCAGCCTGGCTCTGTCCCCAGGAAGCCCCTCACCTCATCCTAGCATTCACAGTTGATGACAACTGGCCACAGCTTAAGTGACCTGACTGCTGCCTCTGTCAGCCCTGCCTCTAGTTTCCAGTGTTCCCTTTCCCTCTCACATAGGTGCCTCATTCTGTAAAGGCTCACAAAGTGAGGCTATCTCATGATGATGCCACCTGGATCCTGGTGGGGGGGGGAGGGTAGCTTTATAGTCCCTAAACCACACTGGGGATGAGGACCCTAACCCCTTCTTTCCCTCCCCTCTGAACTCATTTCCAGGCAATAAGAAGAGAGGCAATGGCTGCCCATAGCCCTCAGCTAAATCTCCTCTTTAAAAGCTCTAGATTAACTAGGTCAGTCCCCAAAATTCTCTTTAGGATGTTGGGTACATGACGGACTCTTCTTTGGGACCTAGTTGCTGATTCCAGAACAGGAAAAAAAAGTCCTTATTATATTACAACAGTGCAAGAATTTTCTGAAAGTAAAATGAGTAGAGGTACATAGAACACTTAGTGTAGAACCCGATGTCCAACAATTTCCCAGTGATTATTTACAGTGGTAGCAATGCAGCAGCAGCAATGATAGTGATAGCCCTAGAAGCACTACTCAGCTCTTCTGACTCCTATGAACCAAGTGCATTTTTGCTTTTTGTGTTTTGCTTGTGATTTTCCACTACAGCCTACTATCTCTATAAAACGTTAGAGTGCTTGAGCCAGCTTCCCCCAAGTACAGGGTACACCTTCCCAGTACTAGTATAGGGCAGCTCTTAATGCACAAATGCACACTCCTTTCCTTGGCCACCAGCTTCCTTGCACCCTAGATGGAATCCCACAGCCATAGAACCCAAGGACCATGACCTCGAGGAAGGGAAAGAAGTTGCAACAGAACTGACTTTGGAAAGAAAAATGATCTTTATGATGGAAATTCAGGAGGTCTATGTCATCCCTACCTGCAAAAAGAAAACACAAACTTAGACACCAGTTTTAATGTACTGCTTTCAGGTATAAGTATGGATGTGAGTAGCTACTTAACCAAAATAATTGGAACAAAAATTTCAAGATCTGGCTCTTTCTCCTACTCTTGTCAAGCTAAAATATGAGAGGGGGAAATGCATGGATATTATCATTCATTTCTTTTGTTCTTATTGTCATTTTGTCTAACTTGACTTTGCCTGCTACTTAGAAACACACATATTAAAGGAAGTGGAGCTGACAATTAGTCATTCGACAAATATCCACTCTACTCCAGGCATTTGGAGAATAAACAAGAGCAAGATAAAAACATAACGACTGTTTTATTTTAGCTCCCAAAGCAGACTTTGAGACAAGATTTGGGTGCAGATCATTTATTTGGAAGATGATGGCAAGCAGCTGGAGATAGATAAAGGATACTAGCCAAAATAAAGGATGATTTAAAGAATAGTTGCTGAGTGCTGTGGAGTGTGTAAACCTGGCGATTCACAGACCTGTACCCCTGGGGCTAATAATACACTATATATTTATAAAAAATTTAAAAAAATAAAAAAAAATAAAGAATAGTTGCTGTGATGGGCCTCAGTGTTTAATTCCACCAGGACCTACTAAGGAGCATGCAGAATATACCTTAAGATGGTCCTGTCAAGGACAGGGTGAGGGGCACTAACTCTGAGCCCTCATTAGTTGGGGGTCTCCCCCTAGGAGCATTAATCACTACAATATGCTGAGCAGACTTTTGTAGGACCAGAAAAAGTAAAGAGCCCCTGGTGCCTGGGGTGGCATCTTTTGGGTGCCAGAGATGCTCACATCAGTACTGGGGCACAAAGAGATGGCACAGGGCATGTGGCCAGGTCATCACAGCTCTGGAAATGCAGATCTTAGGCCCAGCTGCAGGCAGGGGTGCCATGCTGCCTGGCAACCTCTAGTGTTTATAGCACATGGAAGGCAAAGAGGAGTCACACCCAGGCTTTATTTCCCCTCTTCTTTATGTTACCAATGCATCCTCCCAGACATCCTCCCAGACAAGAAGCAAGTAAGGGACAGTTCCTGTGCAACAAGAGGGGCCCTGGAAGGTAAGGAAGTCACAGGCCAGGGTTTAAGTTCCTGATATGGTGCTCCCAAGGTTTGCCCTTTTGAGCAAATCTCTACAGGTTTGTAAATCATAGTTTCTTCTTCTGAGGATTTCCACCTCTCAGGGACATTTTCAGTTTCAAAGAAAAGAGTGTGTAACAAATGCTTGGTGAATTCTGACGTGTTCTAGGAAGCCAAATGGTTTCTGCTCTTGGTTTGAGACTTTGTATTCCTTTTTTTGTTGATGGGAGCTGACTGGAAAGAAAAAACAAGTTTTACACATTGATGATGTAAATGTCTCATTGGAATCTGGAGGAATGTCTTCATTCGATTTGGTCCAAAGTGCATGGTTATCTTTTTATTTATTAATGTAGTCAGGAGCCTGGTGATGGCTTCATTCCTGGCATCTGAGGAGGCGTTTTATTTGCTATGAGTTTAGTAGGTTAAATCACATTTGCTGTTTATATTCTTGTGGGTTTGGGAATAGTAGAAAGAATAACTCTTGTTCATGGGAAGCTGTTGCCTCCGGTTGAAGTCTATTCCTGCTGGGAACATACCCATTTGGGTATGAGGATAAAGTCCTGTGAATCTTTTTTTCCAACAGGATGGTCTGGAAGTGCGAACAGTGAGCCTGTGGGTTTGGTAATGAGGTTAGCATTGTAGCAAGCTGTTCCAACCTGGGGAGGTGACACTTTTATTTCTCACTCCTAGCAAGCAAATGAAGCACTCACAGGCTCTAAACCAGCTGGTGTGATGATCATGGGGGCTGCCTCTTGAGAAATTTCTTTAGAATGGCTTCTCACAATACTTCCCTGATGAAGACAGAGTGTGACATCTGCCTGGAACGGGTGGAAAAACAGAAGCAGGTGGCTGACAGCCGCATCCACTCCTCATACTCAGGAGTAAAACAGTAATGATTTTAGGTTTGTGAAATTACAAATGGAAAGACTAGGAATACATTACTGTAACCAATTTGTTGACAATCTCCTAGACATTTTTCTATATATTCACACATATTCTTTTTAGGAATTTTGAGGCTTATTTTATTTTTTCAGTGTTCCAAGATTCATTGTTTATGCACCACACCTAACGCTCTATGCAATACAGGTCTTCCCTAATACCCACCACTGGGCTTACCCATCCCCCTAGCCCCCTCCTCTCCAAAACCCTCAGTTTATTTGCCTGTTTTTTGTTTGGTTGGTTTAGTTCTGGTAATTGATATTATAACCATTGTCTTACTACTTTCCACTGGTCTTTTTAATTTAACTATTTATCTTAGAGACTTTGTCCACATCAGTATATAAAGATTTACCACAGTCTTTAAAACTACGACATGTTGTTTCTTAGAATTACTATACACCAATCCATACAGACACTCTCAGTTGGTAGATCCATTTGTTTCCCACTTTTTTTCTTTGAATTGTCTATAAGTATCTTTATTAAACTTTGTTAAAAAGATAATTAAGAGTTATCTTTTTCGAAGGAATTTGTACAATCTGATTCCACAGCCCAACGTTAACATTTTGTGGTGCATTCTTAAGGATTCTGTCTCTAGGATCTTTTATGCTGATTTAGGTATAGAGAAAACATTTATTTTGATGTTGTCAAATGTATTAATCTTTCTTTTCTTTGTAACAGTTGTGTATTTTTAAAGAAAGCATTCTTTTTCCCAATGATATAAATAGTTCCTCATTTTTGTATTTACTCCTTTTTTTGTTTGTTTAGAGATAAATTTGGACTCGTTTTATTTGTTTATACATGTAACAATTTAGTACCCCTTGGATTTGTTTTTATGAATGGTGTTGAGTAGGACTTTAACAAAACAGAAGCTAATTATCCCAGCATTGTTTTACCAATGGTTAGTAGGTCAAGTCTACATTCATTATGTATGATTTGAAAATTATTCTGAATATTCTTGTTCATTTCCTTTTCCGTATGAATTCTAGAATTAGCTTGCCAAGGTCATGATTATTACAGATGCAATTTTATTAATTAATTAATTTATTTATTTATTTTTATTTCTTTTCAGCGTAACAGAATTCATACATAGTTTTACACCACACCCAGTGCTCCATGCAATGCGTGCCCTCCACAATACCCACCACCAGGTTTCCCCAACCTCCCACCCCCCGCCCCTTCAAAAACCTCAGGTTATTTTTCAGAGTCCATAGTCTCTCATGGTTCATCTCCCCCCCAATTTCCCTCAACTCCCTTCTCCTCTCCATCTCCCCATGTCCTCCGTGTTATTTGTTATGCTCCACAAATAAGTGAAACCATATGATAATTGACTCTCTCTGCTTGACTTATTTCACTCAGCATAATCTCTTCCAGTCCCGTCCATG
>PISX010030078.1:0-19174 GCA_004024625.1 Mellivora capensis | reverse complement strand
TTGAAAATAGAACTACCCTATGACCCAGCAATTGCACTACTGGGTATTTACCCTAAAGATACAAACATAGTGATCCGAAGGGGCACGTGCACCCGAATGTTTATAGCAGCAATGTCTACAATAGCCAAACTATGGAAAGAGCCTAGATGTCCATCAACAGATGAATGGATAAAGAAGATGTGGTATATATACACGATGGGATACTATGCAGCCATCAAAAGAAATGAAATCATGCCATTCGCAACAACGTGGATGGAACTAGAGGGTATCATGCTTAGTGAAATAAGTCAATCAGAGAAAGACAACTATCATATGATATCCCTGATATGAGGAAGTGGAGATGCAACATGGGGGACTAGGGGGGTAGAAAAAGAAGAAAAGAAACAAGATGGGATTGGGAGGAAGACAAACCATAAGTGACTCTTAATCTCACAAAACAAACAGGGTTACTGGGGGGAGGGGGGAGGGAAAGGGGGGTGGGGTAATGGACATTGGGGAGGGTATGTGCTATGGTTAGTGCTGTGAAGTGTGTAAACCTGGCGATTCACAGACATGTACCACTGGGGATAAAAATATGCTTATAAAAAATAAAAATTAAAAAAAAAGAGTTGAGGAAATTAAAAGCCCTGGCAAAGATTGCTAAATTGGATAAAAATACCAAGACCCACTAGTATGCTGCCTCACAGAAACCCATTTTAAAAATTTAAAATTTTTTTAAATTTTATTTAAAAATAAAGACACAGATAAATTAAAAATAAAAAGATTGAAAAAGATACACTGAGTACTTGTCAAAAGCAAGCTGGAGTGACTACACAATATGAGGCAAAGTAGATTTCAGAACAAAGGATACAACAGAAAAGAAGACCACAGTAAAAATGATTGGTTCATCAGGATCACATAACCATTCTAAATTTCAAAATATCAAATGAATAAGAGAGTTAGGCCTATTAACAGAGTTACCATAACAAATATCAAACATATAAAAAATGTGACAAAATACTAAAGCAAAAACTCAGAATTACAAGGAGAAATAAGAAAAATCCATAAGTTTAATCATAGTTTTTAATATCTGTTTCTCAATAATTCATGGGACAAGTATAGAGAGAATCAATGGAGATACAGAAGATTTGAAAGTTATTAACTAACTTGACCTAATTGACATTTGCTGGATATTACACCCAAAAAAGCACAGTAATCATTTCTTTTCAGCTGCACAGAGAATATTTTCCAAGATTAGACTGTGTTATTGGCCACGAAAATTCTCAACTTAAAATAATTAAGCTAATACATAAAACACTTTCTCTGATCACATGGATTTTTATTAGAAATCAATAGTATAAATATCTCTTGAAAAGTGCTACTTATCTGGAAACTAAATAACACACTTATAAACAAACAGATCAAAGAAGAAATCAACGTTAAAATTAGAAAATATAGTTTGGGATGGCAGAAATGAAAATTCAACATTAAACCCAAAATAAGTTGAAAACAGAAATTGATACTATGATTTCAGGGGACAAGAATATGGAAGCTCTGCATTCAGGATCCTTCTATAGCTTATGTAGTTACTCTGCCCTCAAGCAGGGATAGCATTAACAACCTAGTCCTTAGGTGTGAGCTGCATACAGTGACTTCCTTCTTAAAAGTCCAATATGGGAAGGGGGAAAAAAGAATAACTTTGCAGTGGAGAAATTTGACAAACTTTGCCCTAGCCAGGTGATGAAGGGAACAATAACAGTAAAAGCTCATGTTGATAGGTTGACCCTTTGGTGATCCATCTTCCAAAACATTTGTAAACCCAGTCTCATCATTAGAAAAAATCAGAGAAATCCCAATTGAAGGACATTTTAAAATTAATATTTAAAAAAATATTTTATTTATTTATTTGAGAGAGAGAGAGCACCAGAGGGAAAAGGAGAAGCAGACTCCCTACTGAGCAGGGAGCCCAACATCGGATTCTATCCCAGAACCCTGAGACCATGACATTAGTGAAGGCAGATGCTTAACCAACTGAGCCACCACGGGATCCTCCAACTAAAGGACATTCTACAAAACACTTGACCAGTGCTCTTCAAAACTGTCAAATTCATCCAAAACAAGGAAAGTCTGGGAAACTGTTAGAGCCAGGAGAAGACCAAGGGGACATGGTGACAAAATGTGGTGTGGTTTTCTGGATGGCATCCTGAAGCAGGAAAATGACATTAGGGAAAACAAAAACAAACAAAAAACCCCCAAAACCTAATGAAATTTGAATAAATCATGGACTAAAGTAAATAATAATCCATAAATATAACTCTGTTAATTGTGACAAATGTATCATACTAATATAAGTTATTTGCAGTAATGGAAAGTGGGGCAGATATATATGAACTCTCAGTGCTCTCTTCTTCTTCTTCTTTTTTTTGGTAAATCTAAATCTGTTCTAAAATAATTAAGTCTGTTTAAAAATATATATCCATGACAAAAATGAATTGTGTTTTTTAATACTAACAGGATATTTTGGTACTTAAGGATTTTAAAATACTATTTAGAATAAGATAAAAAATATGAAGTATTTAACACTATATTGGGAAAAGATGTTTAACACTGAAAACTATAAAACATCTCCAAGAGAAAAAGACCTGCATAAGAATAACAGGACTGCATAAACGAGGAACTTTGACTGACTAGGGGTCATGACTCAGTATTCTTACCAGTTCTTCCCAAATTGATCTACATATTCAACACAGTTCCAAAGTCCCAACAACATTGTCTTAAAAATTAACAAAAAAACTGGAAAAGATTGTGCTGAGTGAAATAACTCAAGCAGAAAGAGTCAATTATCATATGGTTTCACTGATTTGTGGAGCATAAGGAATAACATGGAAGACATTGAGAGATGGAGAGGAGAAGTGAGTTGGGGGAAATCAGAGGGGGAGACAAACCATGAGAGACTGTGGACTCTGAGAAACAAACTGAAGGTTTTGGAGGGGGGTGTGGGAGAGGAATGAACCTGGTGGTGGGTATTATGGAGGGCACGTATTGCATGGAACACTGGGTGTGGTGCATAAGCAATGAATTTTGGAACACTGAAAAAAAATAGAATTAAATTAAATTTTAAAAATTAACAAAATAATTAAAAAATTCATAAGGATATGCAAAGGCCAAACCTGAAGACTTAACACTACCTGATTTGCACTGAGTGTGAGTGAAGCAGTCATTTTCTTGCTGTCTGTAAAAATATTCACCCACAGTTGAAGGAGGTGTTCATATCTTTTCACTGTTTTAAATGGCTGTCAAGACATTTAGCTCAGGGTGAATGCATCAGTAGCAGGGGTTACAGCTGCACAATCTTTGATGTGTTTATGCTTCAGGCTTGTTCCTTCCTAAACAATAATAATGTTTTAATAGATTTTACTTATTTATTTATTTTGAGAGAGTGAGAGAGAGAGAGAGAAAATGCACATGAGAGAGGGGAGAGGCAGAGGCACAGATAGAGAAGAAATCTCAAGCAGGCTCTACACTGAGTGGCTGAGTGCCCTAAGTGGGGGTCAATCTCATGACCCCAAGATCTTGACCTGAGACAAAATCAGGAGTTGGATGCTTAACTAACTGAGCCACCCAGGCACTCCAGCAATAATAATTTCTAATTTCTCATCTAAACAAGTCCAATAGTAACTCCTCTAGTGCCTGCTAATCATTAAAGTATAAAATGAAGCCCTCATCTCTCGGGTTCCTGCAGACCTTCAGGAAAATGGAAGGGAGATCTAGATCCATTATAAGCACTCATTTCCTTTCAGATGGTCCTCCTCATCAATGTCAACCCATGATACACATACCTCACTCTGTGTGTGTGTGTGCACGTGTGTGTATGTGTATGCATGCACACACACACGCATGCATGCATGTGCTTGTGGGAGACAAAGAAGGGTTACAATATTCCTCTCCTTCAAATTTTCCAGTCCAAAAATCTATAAGAAAATAAATGCCTGACAAATCCTAAAGAGATCAAGTGATAATTTGCTTGTGCTCTATGGGCAAAGTCCACCTCTCCTTTTTCTACACCTACTCACCCTCTGAGATTTTTCTTCTAGATGTTTTCCTTCTAATCTTCTTGGTTCTCAGAGGGGACTTTCTGGTTCATCTACAGGCTGACAAACTGACCATCTCTAAATGTGAACCTAGCATATATTTTTCTCATTATTTTATTTACCTAAAATAGATAACCTTGAAACTTTGGTTTCTATTAAAACAGTATACCCCAAAGATACAGATGTAGTGAAAAGAAGGGCCATCTGTACCCCAATCTTTATAGCAGCAATGGCCACGGTCGCCAAACTGTGGAAAGAACCAAGATGCCCTTCCACGGATGAATGGATAAGGAAGATGTGGTCCATATACACTATGGAGTATTATGCCTCCATCAGAAAGGATGAATACCTAACTTTTGTAGCAACATGGAAGGGACTGGAAGAGATTATGCTGAGTGAAATGTCAAGCAGAGAGAGTCAATTATCATATGGTTTCACTTATTTGTGGAGCATAACAAATAACATGGAGGACATGGGGAGATGGAGAGGAGAAGGGAGTTGAGGGAAATTGGAAGGGGAGGTGAACCATGAGAGACTATGGACTCTGAAAAACAACCTTAGAGGTTTTGAAGGGACGGGGGGTGGGAAGTTAGGGGAGCCTGATGGTGGGTTTTAGGGAGGGCACATATTGCATGGAGGACTGGGTGTGGTGCAAAAACAATGAATACTGTTACACTGAAAAGAAATAAAAATAAATTTAAAAAAACAGTATATAATTTCATTGTTGTAACTGGTATGTTTTAACTGCAATATTTTAAAATTTGAAGGGATCTTATGATCATGGTACAGCTCCTATCTCAAATCCTTTGTACCAAAAAATAGAGAACCAAGACTGGAGGTGTTGAGTTTTCTCAAGACCATACAGATGATTGAGCAAAAGTGTAATGAGAGTTCAGGTCTCCTGGGTTATGATGAAAGGTATCACCACTATATCCATCTTGCAGTCTCAGGTTCTGTCAATGACAGGTGAGAAGGTGAGGACCAGAGCTGAGATGGAAGGTAGAAAATCCAACACCACCTCTGCTAAGTTGCCAAAGTTTGGAAGCAGAAAGAAGGGTGAAAGGCACATTATTGTCCTTCCTTTCACACAGGTACATATGCATGGGTGCTGACAGGTACACACACACACACACACACACACACACACACACGCACATACACACACACATACATGCACGTTCATGGAGTCAGATGATAAAATAAAAGCAATCTATATGAATACATCTATGATTTTCATTGAAAATATTTTTCAAAGAGTATTTTCACATTAGACAGAAAATTGGTCCCTACCAACAGTAACATGAGATTCTATGAGTCTCATCTTGGAATAGTCCTTTAATACATCTCACTCTGAGCTGCCGTCTCTGAGTGACCATTAAGTCAGTCAACCAAGGGTCCCAGCACCCAGAACACACATTTGCTGGATGCAAGGACTCAAACTCATCCTCTGCTTAATATTCAAATCCATTGATTTTCCAGTATAGGTTTTATTTTCCCAAATGCAGAGACTTCCCTTCCATTTCCTTTTCATTAACCTACCCAACATTCTAGCCTGCATCCCGCATAATGCAAGGCCAAGTGGTATTCAAGGAATACATTCCATCAGGCTGGCTCTCAGGTTTCCCCGTGCTCTCTTCAGTCTTCTCCTAATCTTCATTCCCCCCCCACCCACATAATTTTATCTGCTTCAGTCCATCTGCACATATCTTTTTTCTGCAGGACTAGCAGTTCAAGATGATACCAGCCAATGGCTCTCACAGGAATTCTGCCTCTGTGTCCACACAACTGTCAGTATTGGCCTTTGGAGTCTTCAGAGACATAATCATGTGGTACTCATCCTTCTGGTTGAGGCAGAGAAGAAGAGATGATCCAGAAGGGATGAGGCCAGATTGCTGAGACCTGATTCCATTTCTGATGCAGATCTGTCCCAACTCTCAGGGCCTCTCTCTTTCTCAGCATCCCCAAGTTCTAAAAACATTCCACCGGAGGGACAAGGTTGCTCTTTGTCATCCTCAATTATTCCCTGTCATTTCCAAAAGTCAGCTCTGAGCCATGAGTTTCAAATCCAGTCATTACACAGAAGCACCAAACTATATCGCAGAAAGTCAACATTCTTCATTACAATTCCATCTGTAAATTGTGAAACAAATCATACAACATATTTATGATTCCTTCTTCTCCTCCCTCGGGCCATAAATCATGATAACATAGAAGATGGAAAAGTTACCATTCTCCACTGGTTTTTTTCTTTTTTCTTTATTGTTTTTATTTTAAATTTTCTTGTTGTTGTTGTTGTTGTTGTTAAATCTGTTCTGGCACCAGCTCTGGGTCTTAGCAAATCTAACCTGGAAGAGAATTCCAGTGTCCACATCAATAACTTGTCTGAGCACAAAACCCCCACCAAAGCAGGAGGGTCCTGAGGGCACCTGGAAGGCTATAGTAGAGAAGCAGTGTCCAGATTCATTCCCCAGGAATTTCTGTGAATAAGGTATATTGTGGGATTCTTTTAAGAAATACCCCTGAGGAGTTGGGGGGGAAGGGAGGGAAAAATGAAACAAGATGGGACTGGGGATGGAAATAAACCCTAAGAGACTCTTAATCTCAAGAAAGGAACTGACGGTTGTTGGGGGCGGGAGGTGGTGGAGATAGGGTGGCTGGGTTATGGACATTGGGAAGGGTGTGTGCTATGGTGAATGCTGTGAAGTGTGTAAGCCTGATGATTCACAGACCTGTACCCCTGAAACAAATAATATGTTATATGTTAATTTTTAAAAAGAAAAGAAAAAAAAGAAATTCCCCTGAGATCTCTAGATCTGTTTAGTACAGAGCTTCTTGGAGCTCACAGGCATAAGAGTACAAGGCAGGAGTGGGAAGCTGGGTGTTTAAGTCCACAGTCCACAGTGGGCTCGAAGAAATCTATCCTCAGTGCTAGTGCCCAGAATGACCATGGCCCCAGCCATAATTCAGCCCTGCACAAATATACCAAGAGCTTTCAGGCTTGTTCACATTGACCTTTCACCAGCATGATCTGTAGCATAAGATGACTAACAAAGATGGAATAACCTATTATGGACCTTAACCCATACTAGGTAGCTCAAGATACCACATCTTGCTTAATCCTCACAATTGTCCTAAGCATATAGAAAATATTTATTACATATGAAAATGGGGGCTCAGAGGGGTTCAGTAAAAACAGGTTATAAATTCAGATTTCTCTAAATTGGATGATCAGGCACTTCCCTTTCACAATTCTGCATCCATGATTACTCATTAAAGAAAAAATGACAATTTGTATAAATGTTAATTACTTTGTGTTTGTTCTCCTGGTATTTTCTCTTCCTCGATCCCCATTTCAGGCAGAAAATTAGATCCTTTTATGCTTCCAATTCCTCAACTCAGGGGCAGTTCTCAAGAACGAAAGAAAAGGAAAAAAAAAGGCAGCCAGAACTCAAAAGCCATCGCTCTCTATTATAAATTTTGGATCTGGATTCAGTAAGTAATAACACCAGGACATTCAGTAAGTAATGACACCTTCATTAGGTGTTAGGTTTTAGAGGTTTTAGAGTAAAAGGGAGGGGAGAGAGAACCTCACAGATCAAGATCTCCAAAAACAGAAAGCTGGAGGTGAATAACCAGTCATCAGGACTAAATGACATGTTCCTGTCAGATCAAAATTTCCCTTGCTAGAAATGTTAAAAAGTATATAATGGAAAATTAGAATATATGCATGTTGGAAAAGTAACTGATTATTTTCCCTGTGCTGGGGTAAGAATAAGGAAAAAAGTTAAATATAACTCTGCTATACTTATGCCAGTCCTGCCAATTTCTAAGGATGACAATCCCACACTTCCCCTGACCTATAACCTGGCACCTGGATTCTGTTTTAAGTCCAAAATTCAATATATTTTTTCCCAATCTCTAAGAGGATAAATGTGGGGATGTCAAGTGAAGTTTTTATTCTGATGGCTGCAGGGGCCAGCAGCAACTTTAGAGCCCACCAGTGGAGTAATGGATGCATAAGATACAGTTGAAGCACATTAAGGAATGTCATACAGAAGTCAAAGTAATGTGCACAGACAGTAACATAGTTGTTGTTGAATAAAGGAAACAAGTGAAAGAAAAAATAAACATAATCTAAAACAAAATGACATTTTATTTAGTTATATGCAAATCCAAACAATTATTATATTCATACCCATATATTAAACCCATTGGGTATGGTTCCTATGAGAAGATGTGAAGGGAGGAAGATGAAACTGGAGGGGAAAATGAAGCACAATGTGAAAAGGGGGGGATTGCACACACCACAGATCACTTATATCATTAACCCAAGTCTGAACCTGAGTGCCTTGGCTTGGGAAGAAAACAAATTCCTGTCCCCAAGAATGGTGGAATCAATGGTATTTGGACCTGTTGCTTCATGATAGATAAATATAAAACTGTATAGAATATATGAAGCAAGTGTTTCAGGCATTGGAAAACAGGCTAAGCAGAACTCTACACCCTGAGAGAAAGGAAACATATGAAAACATATCACGTGGCCTCATATTCACCTGGGTCCTTTGTTGGTGGCATTTTCCCAATTATGATCCAGGGACCCTGCCTGTCTCAGCAGAGCCATTCCCCCTTGCTGAGTTGAGGAGGCAGAAATCAGACTTCAGGGTTGGTGAAATGATGAGAATTTACCAGACAAGATACAAAAAAGAACAGAGATCTAGAACTCTGTATAAGGACTAGGCTAAAGGTCAAGACTCCTAGGAGGTCAACCAGTGTAGTCCCCTCCCCACATTGTAGCCTTGCCACCAGGTTCTCAACCCACCTGGTCAGTCATGCAACCTATATATGAGTTTCCCCATATATAAAATGAGAAGTTGGTAAGATGAAATGTCATTTCTGCTACTCTAAGATACTGATTACAGGGCATCCTGAGCTCCTGGAAAATGGAGGAGGTGCAAAGAAAGCCATGAGCATCAAATTTCTGGGGCCAGGGGGACTTTCAGCCAAGCTGTGGCCCAGTAGCTGACAACTGTGGTTTTCTCTTTCCCTGTCTGCTACTTACTGGCTGTACCCAGAAGAGCCACTCTCTACCACCAGTCAATGTATCCCACCTTCTCTATAAAGATGTGATTATTAATGCAGTCTGTCAATAATGACAATGTGAAAAAGAACATGGAATTATTTTGTAATGATATTGCCATTGAAAACGGAAGGGGCCCAGCTCAGAAGGACTGGCATGGAGATGAAAGGGGCTGGGTTCTCATTCAACCTCAGGCTGAGTTCATCTACCTCTCTTTGCTCCTCACAGAGAAAACTGCCCTCACCTTAAGTGGGGTCCACAGCCATAGCCTCTGTCCTACCACCTGCTTGCTAGGCCTTCATTTTTGTAGCTGAGAAGTGCTTTAGTGCCCCTACTGGATTTTAGCAAATAAAGAAAACCCCACACTGACTATCTCAGAGAGGGATTGGGGGAATATTGGGGAATTCTGTCTCTAAGGAAAGGTCTTGCAGGAGGCAGCCTGCTTAGGTCTCTCCAGTGATGACACTGAGTGAGATGAGATCCCAGTGAGAAGAATGCTGCCTGGGGTTTGGTCCCAGGACCCTGAGGGCTTGGTGGCCTGAGCCTCCAAGGCCTGCCAAGGACCATCCCAGAGACTTCTGACCTCAATCACATTCCAGGTAGAGTAGGGAACATCAGTATACAGTGGCTCTGCCTCTCACTTGTCTTGTGCTTCGGGCTTTCAACTATGAAGCAAGGCTGGTGGTCAGATCACTACTCTCGAGGGATGCCTTCTCCACACTCAACTTTGTGGGGTCCCACTGCTGTGGTCCCCGTTCAAACTGGATTAAGGATACCATGTCTCATTCTATGTCTCTATAGCTTCAATCCACTTCTCTAACTCCTAAACCCCTTCATCCTCACCCCTGGGACAAAAGTTGAGTGGTCAGACTGGACTGAAGGGTCTGCACTGACAGTGAAGGCCAGGACTCTTTGGACCCTTTGTGAGATCAATAGCTCTAACTTGTCCCAATTTGAATTACCCTCCTTCTCACCCAGAACCTCCGGAAGTTTCCACACCAGGTGAAATGTGAATGGCTTTGGTTCCATTCCTGCTAAGGGGGTTGACCTCTTAGCTGAGTGGCCTCCATCAACCTGTGGGTGTCTCTACTTAACAACTCTGTCTTTTGTTTTTCCCAGATTCTTGAGTGACAGGGAAACTCCTGTCTGCCCACAAAGACATTCTGAACACTCCCAGGATTCACAGACAGCACAGTTTACCACATTGATGATTCTAACCCTCATGTGGCAGAAAGCGATGGAGCATGGAGACCATTGGGTTGTCTCTGAGCAGACTGAAACTTTGTGGAGACAAGGTAAATGGACCACTCTTGCTGATTACTGTGAGTAGACAGTTAATAGTCCCACTGCCCACTTCAACTTTGGTCCCATGGGCTCACTTAGATAAGTCAAGGCCCAGCTCACCTTAATCAGTCCTTCTCTGGTTAGGGTGAGAGAGAGATTATTCTCTCTTGGGTGGGCTCTGTCTGAACATGCCCCAAGATACAGATACAGACCAAATGATCTCTAAAAGTTTAGCCTCTCTTCTGTACCCTTTAGTCCTACCTTCTAAGTGCCCCTGGCCCATTTTTCAGGTTCACTCATTCTAGGTATATGACTACTGCTGAACTCTGACTGGTGAAGAAGCTAAGAAAAACAGGGTCAGACATTGTTAAAGGTGGAAAGACAGATTTTATTCAGGCTACTGTTACAAAGCAGGGAGACTTCAGTCTAAAGGATAATCATGTCAAAAAATGGGCAGAAGACATGAATAGACACTTCTCCAATGAAGACATACAAATGGCTATCAGACACATGAAAAAATATTCATCATCACTAGCCATCAGGGAGATTCAAATTAAAACCACATTGAGATAACCACCTCACACCAGTTAGAATGGCCAAAATTAGCAAGACAGGAAACTACGTGTGTTGGAGAGGATGTGGAGAAAGGGGAACCCTCTTACACTGTTGGTGGGAATGCAACTTGGTGCAGCCACTTTGGAGAACAGTGTGGAGATTCCTCAAGAAATTAAAAATAGAGCTTCCCTATGATCCTGCAATTGTACTACTGGGTATTTATCCAAAAGATACAGATGTAGTGAAAAGAAGGGCCATCTGTACCCCAATGTTTATAGCAGCAATGGCCATAGTCGCTAAACTTTGGAAAGAACCAAGATGCCCTTCCATGGACGAATGGATAAGGAAGATGTGGTCCATATACACTATGGAGTATTATGCCTCCATCAGAAAGGATGAATACCTAACTTTTGTAGCAACATGGACGGGACTGGAAGAGATTATGCTGAGTGAAATGTCAAGCAGAGAGAGTCAATTATCATATGGTTTCACTTATTTGTGGAGCATAACAAATAACATGGAGGACATGGGGAGATGGAGAGGAGAAGGGAGTTGAGGGAAAATGGAAGGGGAGGTGAACCATGAGAGACTATGGACTCTGAAAAACAACCTGAGGGGTTTTGAAGGGGCGGGGGGTGGGAGGTTAGGGGAGCCTGGTGGTGGGTATTAGGGAGGGCACGTATTGCATGGAGCACTGGATGTGGTGCAAAAACAATGAATACTGTTACGCTGAAATGAAATTTAAAAAATCAAAATTATAAAAAAATAAATAAAGGAGCTCAACTCTGCTGAAACAAAATGTAGGAAACTTTTACATGCTAACGGTGTGCTAAAGGAAAGGTAATAGAGAACATTGGGGGACGTTGGCCAATGTGAGTTTGTTTAGGCTATCTGTTTGCTAACTGGGGCTCATAGGAAGTTAAGTTCCTACACTCCCACAGAAACTGTGGCACATGGGCCCTATTCTTCTAGATGATTACATTTTGAAAGGATAGCTCCTAGGTCTCTGAAAAAAAACCAAAAAAAACAAAAACAAAAACAAAAACCCAAAAAACAAAAAACAGTCCTGGGTTGTTGAAACTTTACATTTCAAAGGGGCAGAGAAAGGATTTTTAATTTCAAGTTTCCTAAAGTGCTTTAAGAAAAGGGAGGTCAGGGGCCTATAGTCAGGTTTTGGTTGTAACAGACAGTAAATTCTCTTGGCAGAGTGAGCTTTCTCCAGCAGAAACTTTAGGCAGCAGTCTTAGTCATCCTAGGGAAATAATCTTCTTCTTCTTCTTTTTTTTTTTTAAGATTCTATTTATTTGACAGACGGAGACCACAAGTAGGCAGAGAGACAGACAGAGAGGGGGAAGCAGGCTCCCTGCAGGGAGCCTAATGCGGGGCTTGATCCCAGGACCCTGGGATCATGACCTGAGCCGAAGGCAGAGGCTTTAACCCACTGAGCCACCCAGGTGCCCCCCCTAGGGAAATAATCTTGAGCTGTTGGAAGCTATGTCAGTGTTTATGCATATCACTTATTGTAGGGGATGGATGAAATAATTTGTATTGAGAGTCTACAGTTCTCATAGGCCAAGGTTGAATGAAGCTTAGTCAACAAGAAGGTTCAGAGGTGTCTGATAGAGTTTGGTAAAAGAGAGATCATTGTTTGAGGTATGTATTATGTATGGTGAGATAATCTCTTTATTATGGGTCATGTTCTACCTGAAGTTATGCTCCCAGTGTGAATGTAAACAACCTCAATAGCCTTGGTTATGACCCCTCTGCCTTCATTTTGGATTTGGGCAACCATGGGGAACTGAAGGATATTCTGCACAACAATTGTGGAGAAACTGGTTGGCCAATCAGTTTGGCCAATTGGCCAATTCAACTCAGATCTCTCTAATCACACTACACCATCCCAAATACTCCTATGGGACCCTGGGGAGAGGAAGAGGCACCCAGAGAAAGGCCTCTAGCTTCCTCTGAGGGTATTGCCCAAGGACAGGCATTTTCTGGGTGAGTAGCTGAAGGAATCATTTTTATATGACTCGGTCTTTCTTTCTTTTCCCTAAAGATTTTGAATTTCAAAACCCTTGGTAATCCCTATGAACCATGAAAGCCTGCTCCTCTACTTGGCACTGAAAGCAGCTAGAGGTCTTCATAGGGGCAAAACCAATACCTCATATGCCTTCATGAGCACATCATCTGGTGTCCAGATGTATCCAATAATGAAAATTTTACCCAGATCATAGCACTGACACTCAGGTATGTTTGGTCCTATGGTAGAAACTCTTCATCTCCTCTTTCACAGCAGGGGAGTCCAGGGGGACCATGGCACTTGCATGGAGGCTGCAAAGGGTGACTCTATTATGACCCTGCTCTGCTTCTTCCTGCAAACTTCTCCAGAAAAACCTTAAGATCTTCACTTTGTGAGCAGAGTGGACAAAGCTATTTTTCCAGGTACAACAGGAGCTGGGGAGCAGGTGCCATTCAAGGAAAGCAAACACCAGCCTAGAGTGAAGGGCAGCCTGAAGGTTCTACTTCCCTGGATATACTGGTGGTGATGGCAAGGTTAGTGCTCCTTAAGGCTTGCCATGTGCCTGGAACTGCACAGAGCCCTGTCATTCAGGGCTCTGTAGTATTTCGTCCTCACAGTGAGCTTGGGGGAGGTATTGTTATGATTTCTGATTTATAGAAAGGCAAAATGGGGACTGAGAAATTGAGAGCCTCCCTGTCATAGCCACCCTGAGCTATGCTCCCAGAAGCCTACATTACTGAGTAGAACAAGAAGGCAGGACAACAACCATGACTCAAGGGGTAGTTCCCTGCTTAGGGACACCATGTGACCATGGACAGACCTCACTCTTTGTATCAGTCCACCTTACTGGCAAATGGGATGGCAGCCCCCATCTGCTACACTTCCAGCCCCCTCTGAGGGTCAGGTACCCTAAGCCCTGTGGAGCCTTCACTGCTTCTCTTTTGAAATAAACAGCCCACACCCTCTCAGAGGGAAAAGTGGAGTGACACAGACTCTTCTCTCCATAGTGCTCAGCTTGTGCCCAATCTGAGTTTACTCCACGTGCATGCCTGGATAAGTGCTTCTGATTTCTCAATGATAGCAGTAAGCAATAGGGGCCCAGAGTGCTCCCCGAGCTCCTTGTCAGAGTCAGGTCCTAGGGTTAAGGCAAGGATTCACCAAGCATCCCCTCACTCCATCTCCCAGGACCACCTCTGCCTCCTGATCAGGTCTCACACCAGCCTGGGGCTCCAGGACCTCCCCACAGGACACTGAGTACTGAGGACTCAGGAGGCAGCTTCGGACAGACTGTTACCTGACCTTTCCATGAGGAAAAGGGAACTAAGAGAGGTTACTGTGCCAAAGCCACATAGAATGCTTGTGGATACAATGGGATTTTGCCATGACTTTCCAGGATGTTGGGCTTTGCCTAGTGGATGCCAGATTCCAACTCCTGGGCTGCTATGGGTATGAGTGCCCTGAGGTCTTTCTAGTCCCCATACTCCTGCCAACCCATGACCTTCAGCAACTGCAATGGCCTATCTGATTCATCCCAGGGTGAGATTTGCACATGGGACTGGCTTATCCTGAGGGTGAGTTAGTAAGGGGAAAGCAGCCTCACCCCCTGCCAGACCTTCCTCAGCTCCAGGTGAACATTCAACTCCACCAAAGCTCAGGACCAGGGTCATCAAGTGAATAGCCCTGGAAGAATGCCTCAATTCCCCACCTGCCCCTGCCCAGAACCTGTGCTGCCCTAGTCCCTGGCAAGTTTCTGTGAGGCCAAATGTAGATGGTACCCATTGTGATGCCAAAGCCCTGGGATTGTGGTGTGTTCTGCCTCAGAATCCTCTCGTCTAATCTGAGGATCTGAAGGCTTCAACTTCCTTTCTACCCACGGGTCACTATTGGCTACTCAACTCAGTTCTAGGTTTGCTGGAGTAACTGAGAAGATCTGATCTCTGCAAAGTTTCTTTTCGTGTCTCTGGGACTGCTCTATGCCAGTGAGGTCCCTACACCCTCGGAGAGGTATAAGGCCAGATAATATTTTTCTCAGGATGAGTGCAGCCAGGGTCTACCAGCATATCAGCAGAGGCATGCTTCAGAATAAGAGAGTCTTCTGGAGCCAGGTGGTGGGTATTATGGAGGGCACGCATTGCATGGAGCACTGGGTGTAGTGTAAAACTATGAATTCTGTTACGCTGAAAAGAAATAATAATAATAAAAAAAGACAGAGAGTCTTCTGTAAATAGGAAATCCTTCCTGAAAGGGAAGGCTGGGAGAGCCAGGGACCTAGAGGACTATACCGCAGTGCCTTAGTCTGCTGCAGTAAAAGTACAGTCATGTTTGGAGGTTGAGTCAGGATGGGGTGCATCCAGAGGGGTGCTGGTATTGGTCAGCCACTGAACATCCTGAAGAGAGAGTCACCAGGGCAGCCAGATCCTAGGGCAGGTGACACCCATCTTGAAGCTTAACTGGCCTCCCAAAGGACAAGCAGGAAGACAAGGTGTCTATGATGGGCATTTCCTCTTCTCTCTGGAACTGATGCAAATCAGGCCACCCAAGTGCCCCTCCCAGCAGGAGCTATAGAGTTCAAATGGATGCTGACCCTGACAGACTCTCTGCCCTATTCCTGGGGCCTCCTGGCCCAGCAGGACTCATTCTTGAGCATTTTTACCCAGGAAAAAGAAGACTGGGGTTAGGATATCCCTCAAGTTAGACCAACAAGCACATCTTGGTTAGCTCTGGTCCAGACGCTGGGGAACAAAGCAATCATATGATCCAGACTTGCCCTCTTGATGGTCTTACTGGTGGGAAGTGCAAATGGGGAACATGATAAGCAGAGGGCAATAGTACAGGATGTTGGAGGGTGATGTGATGGTTTGTGTACTCCCAGTGTCCCCAGATATTGGAAGAAGGTGAATTCACTCTGGGAAGGAGAAGATAAAGAGAGCATGGTGGCGGAGGGCACTTCATTTGTCACTGAGCATGGGTAGGGTTGCCTGTCAGCTTTAGCAAATAGAAACATGAGGCACTTCAAGGAAGTGGAATATAACTCCTTGTTGGGGTCAGGCGAGAGAGGGGAGAACCATTCAAAATGACGGACACCTAAGATGGCCGCGTTCCCGCCATCACCCTCCTGCGACAACGACAGCTTCAGACCTGGGAAACAAACCAAATGACCGAATGCCCTGTGGGATTATGGAAAGTGGACAGGACAGGGAAAAACTAAGGGAATAAAGTATGCATTTGGTTAATAATACTGTCATTGTTAATTACAATGTGTTAAAGTGTTCATTAATTGTGACAAATGTGCCATACTAATTTAAGATACTAATTATAGAGGAAACTGGGTGTGGGTAATATGGGAACTCTCTGTACTATCTTTGCAACTAAAATGTCTATAAATGTAAAACAATTCTAAAATAAAAAATTATTAAAAAATGTGGGGCTCCTGGTTAAATTTGAATTCCAAATAAACAGTAGACCATCTGTTAACATAAGTATACCTCACAAAATATTTGAGACATACTAAAAAAAGTGTTTGTTTACCTAAAATTCATATTTAACTGAGCACTCCGCATTTTGTCTGGCATAAGACACCCATAAAGTGGATAGACTTCTGAGAAGAGGGGGAAAGACACAGCACCAGGAGATGGTGGCCTCCTCTCTAGTCCTGCATTAACAGTCACTTTACCCCAGATCCACCCCAAAGGCTAAGCTTTTTAGAAATATGTTTCAGCTAGGTCTTAAAAGATATCATAAGCCCTAAGTCTAGGGTTTTATGTTTTTATGTTTTTAAAAATGTGACTTTTATTACATTAAGTAAAAATAATACACTTTCTCTTATTATAAACATAATCTATGTTCATTATATAAAAATTGGAAGTATTATTTACTAAAGTCAGACTGGGGATACTCATATCCTTAGCAACTGATACTCTTGTAGAAGACCCTCCTGTCAGGGTTTGGGTGCAAGGCTGGCTATGGGCCTGCACCCTTACTCACAGGTCACTAGTGCCCTGAGCTGGGAGCTGATTCTTTTTAACTTTCGGCACAGAGGGTAGAGGATGTGGAGATAGAGGTCAGAATAGGGAAACCCAGAGCAGAGTCTGTTCCTCAGATGTATCCAGTGCCAACCAGTCCACTGGAGAGGCACCCAGCCACTTCCCCAAAAGCTTTCTCCAAAAGATGGGAATACATGGGAAGACAGATGAACATAGACACTCTGCTCCTGGCTGGCCTGGGGTTCCTTCTCCTGGCTGTGTGCCCCTGTACAGGAAGGAGCTTTCTCCTTCATGGCAGAAGGAGAAAGAAACATAGGAGGATTTCAAGGTTGCTTCAGGATCTGAAAGAAAACTTGATTTTTGTCCGCTGGGATCCAGCGCAGAGCAGGGTTCAGGGGAACTCTCATAGTAAGGCAAGGAGGCAACACTGTTGCTCAGCCCTTGGAATTGCAGGCCTCACTGAAACCTATCTCAGTGGCTATAGATAGAGCTCCCACCCTCATCCCTGAAGGTGTGGCTATAGAGGCACACCAGCAGGTGCCATGCATGGATGGGTTCCCCAAACTTTCCAAGAGAGCTTTCAATAACTGCCTGTGTTGACTTCAGCCTCACAGGAAGTCCCTGCCATGAGTTCAGCTGGGGCTAAACATAGCCATTTAGTTCCTTCTGCAAGGAACTGCAGGTGGTGATGACATCAAACCTTCATGTCACCTCCTCAGATAAGCAATGAGCAGGAGACTTGGAAGACTAAGAGCACCAGCATTGTTGCCCTTCTGGACCAGGACAAGCAGTTAATGCCTTCCTCCCCCCACCCACTCATCTGCACTCAAGTGTCCTGCATACTTCTCATGAGAGCTACCACATTCCCATTTCAAGGGGAAAGCAATATTGCATAAATACCCAACTACTCTCCCATTGCTGTGTCTTCCAAGCTATTTTCAGTAGGGAGTTTAATGATTATTCAAGATGATTAAGATGATGAAAAGTTTAAGTGGCACTGAGGACTTAGGGAGAACAAGCCAACTCCTCATATTTACATTTTGCTCATTCCCATCACTTAGGGCTAGTGGAGATGAGAAGATACGTGTCATGGGGAATTTTCACACAGGTGACCTGAGCTAAGTTGGCTTCAGCCCAGGGAGCTCAAATTTTATTTGCAGAGACAAAACCTTACCAAGTGCCATTGTGGCCTGTCCATTTATCTAGAACTTTATGATCTACGGAGTGCTCTCATATGTGTTACCTCATGGACCCCTCCCCAGAGACCAGCTTTACTTTTCATAAATGAGAAAGGGTCTGAAGGGGCCAGGTGGCCTGTCCAAGGTGACATAGCCAGAAGATGACAAAGCCAGAAGGCAAACCCAGAAGGATTTTCAGAGCCCAATGGTCACCTCAACATAGACTTGAGACCACTTCAAAGGACCCAGAGTCTCTGACTCGACCCTTGTCACTTCAGGCATCACCAGGGTGAAGAGGAGTGGGAAAAGCATCACAGGCAGCTCTGCTTGGTAAGCTCCTAGTTGCAGGATGTATAGGCCTGTGGAAGACACAGTTTCCTAATCTGGACACACAGGGATAACTTTGTAATTCAATCAAAAGTGCTTCAGTATAGAGATACGTGTTCTGGGTCCTCTGAGAATTTACAAACTGTGGAACTTGTTATGAGTCCTCTGGGAATTTACAAACTGTGGATCAAAGCCAAACAGAGATCCCTTCATTTTTCTTGTTTGCTCAGACTCCGCAGTACAAATGAATTCACTATTAAGGAGGTAGAGAAAGCCATGTGGTATAGACATAAAATCAATAAATTGTGGTATAGATATACCACGGAAAACTATTTCACAATAAAATCCAACAAACTACTAATACATAAACTTACATGAGTGATGCACACAGATGACATGCTGAGTGAAAGGAGCCTACCAAAAATTGTGCACTGTGTGGGTCTGTGTATATGAAGATGTGGACCATATGAAATTAATACATGGGATTAAATAGTTAGAAAAGTGGCTACCTGGGAAGGGGCACTAGGGAACTTTCTGTAAGGAAGAAGGCATTTTATATCTTAGTACAGGTGTGGGTATCATGGTGTATGCGTTTGTCTATAATCATTCATAGAGTTAAGATTTGTGTACTTCGGAGGAGGAGCAAGATGGCGGAGAAGTAGCAGCTGAGACGTCATCAG
>PISX010030077.1:0-19173 GCA_004024625.1 Mellivora capensis | reverse complement strand
ACCAGTGGAATTTTGATGGGAATGGCATTAAAAGTATAGATTGCTCTAGGTAGTATAGACATTTTAACAATGTTTATTCTTCCGATCCAAGAACATGGAATGGTCTTCCATCTTTTTACGTCTTCTTCGATTTCTTTCATGAGTGTTCTGTAGTTCCTCGAGTACAGATCCTTTACCTCTTTCAATTAGCCAGTATCTTGTTGAGAATATTTCTATCCATGTTCATCAGGGATACTGGTCTGTAATTCTCCTTTTCAATGGAGTCTTTGGCTTTGGATGGAACTGGTTTTTAAATTTTTTTTTCAGAATTTTTTGTAGCTGTTGTATAGAAATGTTACTGATTTTTTTTGTATGTTATTTTGTATCCTGCAACTTTATAGAATTCATTGATTAGATCTCTAAGAGTTTTTGGTTGAGTCTTCAGGATTTTCTTTATATAAAATCATGTCATCTGCACATAGAAATAACTATACTTCTTCCTTTCCAATTCTGATATTTTTTATTTCTTTCTCTTGCCTGATTATTCCAGCTAGGGCTTCCATATCATGTTGAATAGAGATGGTGAGAGTGGACACCCTTGGCTTATTCTTGATTTTAGAGGAAAAGCTTTCATCGTTTCATGATGAAACGTGATATGATATTAGCTGCTGAGTATGATATTAGCTGTTGGTTTGTCATATGTGACCTTTACTACATTCATATATATTTCTTCTATGCCTACTTTGTTATCTTATTATGAATGGATGTTGAATTTTGTCCAATGCTTTTTCTGTGTCTGAGACGATCATATGATTCTTTCCTTTCATTCTATTAATGTGATGCATCACAGTGATTGATTTGTGTATGTTGAACCATCTGTGCATCCCAAGGATAAATCCCACTTGATCATGGTAAATGATCCTTTTAATGTACTATTAAATTTGGTTTGTTAATATTTTATTGAGAATTCTTGCATCTTTATTCATTAGGGTTTTAGTCTATATTTTTCTAAGTAGTGTCTTTTTCTGATTTTGGTATCAAGATAATGCTGGCTACATAAAGTGATTTTGGGGAGAGTTCCCTCCTCTCTGAGTTTTTGGAAGAACTTAAGAAGGACTGATGTAAATTCTTTAAATATTTGGTAAAATTGATCAGTGAAGCCATCTGGTCTTGAGGTTTTCTTTTCGGGAGACTTTAATTCACCGATTCAAACTCATTGCATTGATCTATTCAGATTTTCCATTTCTTCCTGATTCAATCCTGGTAACTTGTATATTTCTAAGTATTCTTCCATTTTCACTAGGTTGTGAGGTTTATTGGTGTGTAGTTCACAGTTGCCTCTTCTGATCTCTTGAATTTCTGTGATATCAGTTGTGATGTCTCCTTTTTCATTTATAATTTTATTTGGGTCCTTTCTCTGTTTTCCTTGGTTAGTCCAACTAGAGTTTGTCAATTTTATCTTTTCAAAGAACCAACTCCTATTCTGGCTAATATTTTCTATTGGTTTTCTATTCTCTGTTTCATTTACTTCTGCTATAATCTTTATTATTTCCTTTCTCCTGCTAACTTTGGGTTTTTTTTCTTCTAGTTCCTCAAGACATAGAGATTAGGTTGCTTTTTTGGGCTCTTTGTTCTTAATGTAGGTGTTTATTGTTGTGAAATTCCCTCTAGAACTGCTACTGCTGCATCCCATAAGTTCTGGTATGTTTTGTTTCCATTTCTGTTTGTCTCAAGAAACTCTTTTATCTTTTCCTTATTTGCTTCTTTTTTTCCCCCCATTGGTTGTTCAGGAGAGTGTTGTTTAATTTCCAAGTGTTGGTGAATTTTCCAGTTTTGCTTTCCAGCTTTGTTATTGATTTCTAATTTTTATGCCATTAATTTGTCATCAGAGAAGACACTTGGTATGATTTCAAACTTCTTGAATTTGAATTTGCTAAGATTTGTTTTGTTGCCTAAAATATGGTCTGTCTTTAAAAATGCTCCCTGTGTGCCTGAGAAGAATGTGTATTTTGTTGTTGTTGGATAGAATGTTCTATATATATCTATTTGCTATTTGGTGTATAGTGTTGTATAAATCTGCTGTTTCATTATTGATTCTCTGTCTGAATGATCCAACCATTGTTCTGAGTAGGGTATTACAGTCTCCAACTATTATTTATTGTGTTACTGTTTATTTCCCCTTTTAGCTCTGTTAATTTTTGCTTTATATATTTAGCTACTCTGATGTTGGGTGCATAAATATTTACAATTGTTGTAATGTCTTGATATAGTGAACCCTTCATCGTTATATAATAACCTTCTTTGTCTCTTTTTATAATTTTTAGTTTAAAGTATATTTTGTCTGATGTCAGTATAGCTATCCCTGCTTCCTTTTTGGTTACCATTTGCTTGAAATGTCTTTTTATGTCCCTTCATTCTCATTCTGTGTGTCTTTAAGGCTAACATGAGTCTCTTAAAGGCAGCATATTGTTGTTGTTTTTAATCCATTCAGCCATTCTATGTCATTTTTTTAGCCACCTTTCAGAAAAACCAATTTCACTTCTTTGTTTTTAATATACACTAACTCATTATTTACAAATTAGCTTTTCCCCATTTTTAAAAAAATTATTTTTTGTAATGACATGGATAAAGCTAGAGTATTATGTGAAGTAAGATAAGTCAGTGAGAGAAAGACAAATACTGTATGATTTCACTCATAAGTGGATTTTAAGAAACAAAACAAATGTGCAAAGGGAAAAAGAGAGACAGACACACCAAGAAACAAACTCTTAACCAGAGAGAACAAACTGATGGTTACCAGGGTAGAGGTGGGTGGGGGAATGGATTCAATAAGTTATGGGGATTAAGGAAGTGCACTTCTTGTGAAGAGCACTGGGTATTTTATAGAAGTGCTGAGTCACTATACTGTATATCTGAAACTAATATTACACTGTATATTAACTAATTGGAATATGTCTTTTGATTAGAGAATTTAATCTGTTTATACATAAGTAATTTTGATAGGTAAAGACTTACAACTGCTATTTTGTTCATTGTTTCCTGGTTGCTTTGTAGATCCATTGCTCCTTGTTTCTTATCCTGTTATATTTTATTTCTGTTTTGATATATTTTGGTACTAGTATGTTTGACTTCTTTGTTATGTTCATATGATTCTTTTCTTTCATTCTATTCTATTCTATTCTATTCTATTCTATTAATGTATCAAGATTTTCCCTTGTGATTACCATGAGGCTTAAACTTGTAATATCCTCTTTTAAACTCATAATTAATTAATCCAGTAGGATTTGTAAACTTTACACTTTACTTCTTCTCACCCTTATATTTTAGGTTATTGCTGTTATAATTTACACTTTTTTAATACTGTGTAACTAACGGAATCTTATATTTATGATTGTTCGGACTTTTTTTAACTTTTAAACCAGAATTTTGAGTTATGCACCACCATTACCATATTGCAGAATCTAACTATATGTTTACCATTATCAGGGAGATTTATGCTAACTTTTTGTGTGTCTGTGTGTGTTTAAAGATTTTATTTATTCATTTGAGAGACAGGGAGACAGACAGAGAGAGCACAAGAAGGGGGAGAGGCAGAGGGAGAGAAAATCAGGCTTCCCAGTAAGCAGGGAGCCTGATGCTGTACTCAATCCCAGGACCTAGAGATCATGACCTGAGCTGAAGACAGATCCTTAACCATGTCAACCACCCAGGCACCCCCCCCTTTTTGTGTTTTTACCATTCTAATTACATTCTTTTATTTCCACTGAGAGAATTCCATTTTGCATTTCTTGTAAGTAATGAACCTGGTAATGAACTCTGTTATCTTTTTATTGGGAAAGTCTTTATCCCTCCTTAATTTCTGAAGGCTAGTATATAGAATTCTTTTCAATTCAATTTATAGAATTCTTGGTTGACAGTTATTTTCTTGTAATATTTTGAATATGTCATCTCATTCTCTCTTGGCCAGAGAAATTTCTGTTGAGAAATTCATCCATAGTTTTATTGGAATTCTTTTGTATACAACTTCTCTCTTTTCTCTTGCTGTTCTTAAAATTCTTTGTCTTTGACTTTTGACAGTTTAGTTATGTGTCTCAGTGTAGCCCACTTTGGGTTCAACCTAGTTGGGATCATTTGGGCCTCATGGATCTGGATGTTCATTTACTTCTCCAGGGTCAGGAAGTTTTCAACCATTATTACTTTAAAAATAATTTCTATCTCTTTTTCTTCTTCTGAATTTCCCATAATGTGTATATTTTTTCTTTTCATTGTGTCCCATGATTCCACAGGCTTTCTTTACTCTTTTCATTTTTTTTTTCTTTTTGCTCCTCTGGGTAATTTCCAACATCCTATCCTCTAGGTCACTGATTTCTTCTTCTTTTTTTTTTTTTTCCAATTTGTTCTTCTTCATAGGTGAATCTATTTGTGAAACTCTTTATTGAATTCTTCAGTTCAGTTATTGTATTTTTCAACTCTAGGATCTTCCATCTTTCCTTCCTTCCTTCCTTATTTCTATCTATCTTTTGTGGTTGCTATTTCCTTGTCCAATTTCTTGTGCTTCTCATGCATTGTTTTCCTAGTTTCATTTTGTTTTCTATGCTTTCTTATAGTTCATTGAACTTCTTTAGAATGTTATTTTGAACATTTTGTGTGATAGTTCAAAATCTCCATTTCTCTAGGGTCAGTTATTAGAGCTTAATTAGTTTCCTTTGGTGATGTCACATTTACCTGATTTTTTTGTGATCCTTGATTCCTTACATTGGTTTTAGCCCATTTGAATAATGGGGCTCCTCTTCCAGACTTTACAGGCTTCCTTCGGCAGAGATCTTTCTTTATCAGTCAGCTAAGTTTGGGTTCTGGGTGAGTCTGCTGGTAATGTTTTGGGCATGTGGTGTCTGTTATTGCCATCTACTTTTAGGTAACTACTTGAGCTCTGAGGATGGGAATGGAAAGGTGGGTTGTACCATTGGCTGAGACCAGCTGGATAGGACTGCTGCCTTGATTTCCTACCCAAGTGAGGCTGTTGGGTTGGCTCCATGGTTGCCTGAATTCACTGGTCAGGTTTACCAGATGGTTGGGACTGGGTACTACATTTAGTAGCAGATAGGGCTATCAATTAGCTCTCCAGCCCAGTCAGGGCAGCAGATCGGAACCCAGGGTCTATATAGGTCATTTTGGGTCCTTAATCAGGCCTGAGTGTGCATTCAATTTCCTGGTCAGATGAAACTACTGCTTTTGCTCTACCGATGGGGAAAGACATAGGCTGTGCTCTCTGTTCAAGCGCCACTGTGTGCAGAACTCCTGAATGGGTTACACAGTTTCCCATGTGCTCTGGTTATGTTCACTGGTCGAACAGACTAAAGGCTGCATTCAGCAGGGCCATAAATTAGATTCCTTGCCTAGGTGCAGCCATAGAAAGAGCTCTACAACTGGCAAAGCTCTTTATTTTCTTAACTCAAGCTGACCTGCACCCCAAGTTCCCTGGCCATATAGGGCCACTGGCTTCTCTCTACACTATTGGTTCTGTCTGTTCTTCTCTTGGCTTGCTTGCTGCTGGGATGCACCACTTTTAGGTGTTTTTGCTAGCCCTTCTGGTCAGATGCGGCTGGAAGATAACACTCCATAGTCAGTAGCACTCTGTCTCATCTTCCTTGCTTGGGGAGGAGGGTGAAAGGGGCTGCTCTAAGGCTATTCTCAGTTTGGCTATGGATTAACCTCTCTGCCTGTGTATAGCAGGGGGAAGTCTCCAAACCCAGTACTGGCTTTGGTTTAGGGTGATCAGTCCCGTCCATTTGCTTCTCAGCTCAAGTGCTGTTGGGCTACACAGCTTCCAGAAGTTGTTGCCAGCTGTTCTGGTCAGGATGGGGGCTGGAAGGGATTCTCTATAGTGGGTGGGGTTGTGATTTCTGCTTGGGTATGGGCAATTTGGACTCTAGGGTTGGTATAATTCCTCATTAGAGGATCTGAAACAGGCAGATCTGTACCTCACTGAGTTCTCTGGTCACAATGTGCCCCTGGCTTGGTTCTGTAGATGAGCCAAGCCACTGGTTGGGATTACTGTTTGGGCACTGTGGATAGAAACTCAGTCTGCCAACATCTGTGTGCTGGCTGTTACAAACCCATCCTCCCATTTCTGTCAGATTCCCAGTGGCTGTCTCCCAGATAATCTCTGTGGTGTGAGATCAGAGGAGGGGCTCCTACAAAGTGACCCACAATGCTGGGGGAGAGTTGTTGTCTCCCAGGTTTTCTTTTCCCACTGGAGGAACTGGTGTCTCAGGTGAGACCTCTCCGTATGGTGCTGTGCTATACTGGGGAAGGGGCAATGCAGTCAATATGTAGCTACTTCTAATCTTCTCATTCAGTCTGTCTTCTTGGTCTTTGAGGTGCAAGGGGGTGCTTCAGCCTCATCCCTGTGTTGTACGATTCTTTCAGTGGTGTCTTATTCTTGAGTAGATATTAGTTCCTCTTGTGAAGGAGAGTAGAGTAGCAAATGATCTATGCCACAATCTTGGTGATGTCACTCAATTAAATTTTTTTTTAAAGGAGTTTTAGAGTTAGTGGAATGATTGTTACATTTCTAATCAAAGAATTCAACAAATATTTAGTGGCCACCAGTATGTATCATAAAATGTAGCATCCAGGAGTGTTTCAATAAATATCAATAAATATGTTGATCAGACATCAAGTAAAATTCTTGAAAATTTAAGTTCAGAATTAACTGACTTAGTATATAATAAAGAATTTATTTATTTCTGAAATAACTTTAACAAGTTATTTTATCAAATAAAACCAACGGAAACAACAGAAGTAACAAGTCAGTGGAATCACCTCACTGTCTGATTTACATATTAAATCTCCTCAACCACATTCTTAACTGTACTGAAAGCATTTCCCTATAATTGTATGTCATTCAGAACTAAGGCCTATTATACCAGAGCATAAGCTGATTTCCTCAAAAATAAGCAAGGAAAGTCAACTATTATTTGCCTGAAGGAGTAAATTGATAGCTGGAAAATCCCAAAGTATCTGAAGATTCAACAACACACCTCTAAATTACACACGTGTCAAAAATGAAGTCTCCAGAGAGTGTGACAAATATTTTGAACTAAATGAATGGAATGGAAATACAACTTATCAAAGTTTGTGGGACACAGCAAAAATAGTGCTGAGAGAAAAACTGATAGGACTGAATACATATATTAGAAAAGAAGATCTAAAATTAGTAACACAAGTTTTACCTTAGGAAATTAGACAAAGAAGAGTAATGTAAATTTAAAGCAAACAGAAGAAAAAAAAAGATACAATTTAGGTCAGAAATGAATGCAATTGCAAAGAGGAAATTAATAGAGAAAATCATCCAAATCAAAAGCTGATTCCTCAAGAACATCAGTGTGTTAGTTTCCCAGGGCTGCCATAACAAATTAACATGAATTGGTGGCTTAAAAAAATGGAAATTTAATCCCATATTCTGGAGACCAGAAGTTTGAAATTGAGGAGTCAGCAGGACTACAGTCTTTTCAGAGGCTCTAGGGAAAATTCTTCCCTTGCCTGTCCCAGCTTCTGGCGGCTGTATTTCTTTGCTTATGGCTATATCACTCCAATCTCTTCACAAGGCTTTCTCCTCTGCCTGTCTCTCTCAAAACTCCCTCTGCCATTCTCTGATAAACAGACATCTGATTGTATTTAGGACCACCTTGATAATCTAGATTAAGTTCCCCCTTCCAAGTTCCTTCACTTAATCACATCAAAAATTGTTAAGGTAATTGGGGTGCCTGGGTGGCTCAGTGGGTTGAGCCTCTGGCTTCGGCTTAGGTCATGATCTCAGGGTGCTGGGATTGAGCCCCACGTCAGGCTCTCTGCTCAGCAGGGAGCCTGCTCCCCCCCGCCCCGCCGCCTGCCTCTTTGCCTACTCGTGATCTCTGTCTGTCAAATAAATAAATAAAATCTTAAAAAAAAATTGTTAAGGTAACAATTCCTAAGACAAGAAAAGGAAATAAAAGGTATATAGATCAGGAAGTAAGAAATAAAAATGTATTTGTTTAGAGATGACATGATTATCTGTGTAAAAATATCTCAAAGACTTAACAAAAACAAAACACACCAAAAAAATAAACAAACAAAAAACCCCCCATGAAACTCCTGGAACTAAAGAGCAAAGGGCGTAGGGTTACAGGTTAATATAAAGCCAATTGCTTTCCTACAGCAGCAGGGAACAATTTTAGTTTAAAATTAAAACACAATACCATCCCTTCCCCCAGTGAAATATTTTAGGTATACATCCAACAAAATATATACAGGATCTATATGAGGAAAATACTGATGAAAGAAATCAAAGACAGCCTAAATAAATGGAGAAATATTACACGTACATGGATAAAAAGACTCAAAATTGTTAAGATGTTAATTCTTGCCAACTTAATCCCTAGATTCAATGAAATTTCAATCAAAATCCTAGCAAATTATTTTGTAGATATTGACAAACTGGTGCTGAAGTTTATATGGAGAGACAAAAAAATCCAGAATAATCAAGTCAACATAGGAGAACAAAGTCAGAGAACTGACTCTACCTAAATGCAAGACTTACTATAAAGTTACAGCAATTAAGACAGCATTATATTGGTAAAAGAACAGACAAATAGATCAAAGGAAGAAAAGAGAGAACCCTGAAATAGAGCCACACAAATAAAGTCAACTGATCTTTGACAAAGGAGCAAAAGGCAATTCAATGGAAAACTGACAGCTTTTTTTTTTTTTTTTCCAACACATCCAACACAATTCCAGCACTGGAATTGGATGTCCATATGAGAAAAAAGTGAATCTAGACAGAGAATTTTCACCCTTCACAGAAAATAACTAAAAATGGATGATAGGCTTAAAAGTAAAACACAAAATACAACTTCTAGAAGATAACATAGAAAAAAACTGAGTTGCTCTTGGGTTTGGTAATGAGTTTTTAGATATAATACCAAAAATATGATCCATAGGGACACCTGGGTGGCTCAGTAGGTTAAGTGTCTGCCTTCAGCTCAGGTCATGATCCCAGGGTCCTGGGACTGAGTCATGCAACAGGCTCCTTGCTCAGCTGGGAACCTGCTTCTCCCTCTGCTTTTCCCCCAGCTTGTGTATACTCTCTCTCTCTGACAAATAAAATCTTAAAAAATAATAATAAATTTAAAAATGATCCATGAAAAAAGTAGATGTTAGATCTTATTAAAGTTAAAAACTTGTATAACATAAGACATGCTGTTAAGAGAATGAAAAATAATCCATAGACCGAGAGAAAATCTTTGCAAACATGTCTGATAAAGGACTAGTATGTAAAATATACAAAGAACACTTAAAACTCAACAATAAAGAAATAGACCACTCTATTAAAAAATGGACAAAAGTTTTAAATAGCTATCTCACCAAAGAAGAATTACAGATCATAAATAAACATATAAAAAGATGCTCAACATCATATAACATCAAGGACTTGCAGATTAAAACAATGAGATACAACTATACACACATGGGAATGGTTAAATCCTAAAAAAGTAACACCACCGAATTCTGATGCATATACAGAATAGCAGGATTTCTCATTTACTGCTGGTGGAAATGCAAAATGATAGAACCACTCTGAAAGGTAATTTGGTAGGTTCTTACAAAGCTAAACATAATCTTACCATTTTATCTAGTGATTATGCTCCTAAGTATTTACCCTATAGGAATGGAAACCCATGTCTATACAAAAACCTGCATATGAATGTTTACAGACTTATAATTAATTTATAATTAATTTCCCAAATTAGAAGCAACCAAGATATTTTTCAATAGATGAAAAAACTAAAAACACTAAAACATAAAACTGGTACATTCATATAATGGAATATTATTTATTAATAAAAAATGAGCTATCAAGCCATAAAAATATATGGAAAAATATATATCCTTAAATGTGTATTATGTGGTGAGAGAAACCAATCTAAAAGAAGCCAGTCTGGGGACGCCTGGGTGGCTCAGTTGGTTAAGCGGCTGCCTTCGGCTCAGGTCATGATCCCAGCGTCATGGGATCGAGTCCCACATGGGGCTCCTTGCTTGGCGGGGAGCCTGCTTCTCCCTCTGCCTCTGCCTGCCACTCTGTCTGCCTGTGGTCACTCTCTAACAAATAAATAAGTTTAAAAAAAATAAAAAAAAAATAAAAGAAGCCAGTCTGGAAGGCTATATACTGTATGACTCCAACTGTATGACATCATAGAAAAGGCAAAAATTACAGAGACTGTAAAAAGATCAGTAGTTGCCAAGGGTCCAGAGGGAGGTGGACAGGGGTAAAAAGACAAAGTACCTGGGTTTTTATAAGTGCTGAGATTATTCTGTATGATACTGTTACAGTAAATACATGACATTTTGAATTTTTCAAAACCCAAAGAACCTTATAACACAAAAAGTGAAACTTAATGTAAACTATCGACTTTAGGTAATAACAATGTACTGATATGGTGTCATTAATTTTAACAAATGTGCCTCACCAATACAGGACATTAATACTGGGCAATCTGTGTGTGCGTGTGTGTGTGTGTGTGTGTGTGCGTGCGCACGCACACGTATGTGTAAGGAGGTATATGGGAACTCTACTATTTGCTCAATTTTATTGTAAATCTAAACTGTCCTAATAAATAGAAGTCTATTAATTACCCTTCCCCACCACACCCAACACACACACACACACACACACACACACACACACACACACACAAGAGGAATGAAGACAGGCTAAGATTGGTTTGGTAGGAATAAAAAATGACAAGATACAAAGAAACAAGGGCAAGCATATCCAGCAATGATATAGTCTCCATATCAGACCTAATCACACCTGAATTTGGCTGTCTATAATAATTTATAAGTGAAAAATTAAAGCACCTCTATGGGAGGGCTTATCAGGTAGGGTAAACCTTACTTGTGATCAGGTATCATTATATTTATGTAGTTGCTAGAAAACACCTCTTAAAAATGGCATAGAAGAAATCTTTGCACAATGTTGAAGGTTGGATTCAATTATCTCTAGATAGAAGTGATCTTGCAATGCTGAGGCCTAGTTAAATGCCAGATATTGCCTGTCATCCCAATTCTACTGAGATGGGGTATTTCATCTAAGAACAGTCAAAAAGGAAGACTATTATCTATATAAGGATCAGTTCTGGAGAAGAAGATTTTTGAGTACCTCTGCACACACAATGCCTAGCCAGTTCCTAGTAAATGGCTGAGAAGTTTGCTCAGCTATGGAAAATTATGTCTCATACCATCTGCATGAATAAATGATTATCCTAAAAATGTAGGAACAGCAAATAACCAACTATTCTTACATAGGATATATATTTTTCAATTTATTAAGGATCCTAATTAACCCTCTTTTAAAAAGTTAGGGCCTATTAAGCATATAGTTTCATTTCACATTATATAATACTGCTTAAGAGATGGACTGATGCCGATCTCAGATATGAGGTCCAAATAAACTCTACAAGACTACTGCAAATGCACACTGCTTGATACACTGCTGTTGCTGAACAGCTATTAGGTTAGCTGAAGTGCTGAATGGAGGGTTCAGTCAGTATATGCGTACCGGAAGCATGTGCTTTGTTTTACTTATGTGGGGGGGTGCATTGTGAGGCCCAGGGCACTCTTCCCTTCCTCACATGAATGAATGACTACTGGGTGCTGGGCACTTGGCTAGAACTAGAGTGGGGACTACACACACTTGTCAAATTATTACAGATACTGTAAAGGAAGGGATGTGACATTTCAGTTGAAATGTAAAGCTAAGAGTAGATATTAATTAGAAGGGTGGAGGGAGAATTTCAGGCACAGGGAAGAACACACACAAAGGCCTTGTAAGAAGAGAAAGGAAGGCTCAGGGGCCAGAGGAAGCCCAGTTCCGCTAGAATTCATGTTCCATAACCAGTGAAAAAGTGGTTGGGACCAGATCATATTGGGCCTTTTTCTTTTTTAAAGATTTATTTATTTATTTGACACAGAGAGAGAGACAGTGAAAGACAGAGCACAAGCAGGAGGAGCAGCAGGCAGGCAGGGAGAGGGAGAGGGAGAAGCAGGCTCCCCGCTGGATCTCAGGACCCTGGGATCATGACCTGAGCTGAAGGCAGCCACTTAACTGACTGAGCCATCCAGGTGCCCCAGTATTGGGCCTTTTTGGTCTTTGTCCTGAGAACAATGAGAAGTTACTGAAGGACTTTAAAGGAGGGCAAGAAGATCTGCCTTTTAAAAAAAACTGCTAGGGCTAGGGGGTGCTTTGTGTGTCTTTATTACCTGATAGGACAAACAGCCTCTAAAGGGTAAGACTCACCTTGCTCCCTGTCCAACTGGGTCAGCTCTGGAATTTCAAGAAAACATGGAACTATACTAAGACTCAAATATAGGCTATACAATAAAGTTTTAGGACCTGTCTTTTATTTACTTGGGCCGTATATGATACAAAGATTTTTTTGTTTTATTTTCTACTAAGAGATTTTTTTTTAAAAGACGTATTTATTTATTTGAGAGAGAGAGTGAGAGTGAGTGTAAGTGGGGGAAAGGGCAAAGGGAGAGGGAGAGAATTTTTTTTAAATTTAACTTTCATTTTTCAGTATCCCAAGATTCATTGTTTATGCACCACACCCATTGCTCCATGCAATACGTGCCTTCCTTAATACCCACCACCAGGCTCACCCATCCTCCTACACCCCAAGCGAGAGAATCTTAAGCAAACTCCCCACTGAGTGGGGAACCCAATGGCGGGGCTGATCTCAGACCCTGAGATCATGACCTTGGCTGAAATCAAGAGTCAGAGGCTTAACCGATTGAGCCACCCAGGCGCCTACTAAGAGATTCTAACTCACTAAGTTCTAAAGATATATATCTATATCTATGTGCATAGATATATCTATATAGATATATCTATATCTATATAGATAAGAATTATATATCTATATCTATATCTATGTGCATAGATATAGATATAGATATATAATTCTTATCTATTTACTTGACAGAGAGAGAGAGAGATCGAGAGAGATCACAAGTAGGCAGAGAGGCAGGCAGAGAGAGAGAGAGAAGCAGGCTCCCTGCTGAGAGAGAGTGCAATGTGGGGCTCGATCCCAGGACCCCGAGATCATGACCTCAGCCGAAGGCAGAGGCCCAACCCACTGAGCCACCCAGGCACCCCTAAGTTCTAAAGCTACTAAGTGTGGTCAAAAAGATAGGATTTCTCTTGGCTATAGTTAGGAATCATCTCATTTAGAATTAAATAATCTGTACTTGCTGTCAGTACCTTCTCAACTTCTCTTCAAGGCTCTGCAGTCCACTTCGTCTAAAACTGCTTCAATGGTCTTGTTAAATGTAAAAGGTACTTTTCAATCTTTGCCTTATTTGACCTATGTGAAGCCAGGAAATGCTTTCCATGAAAATATAGTCCTGCTGTTTTGCTTCAACAAAAATATTTCCTGATGCTTCTCAATCTCCTTTGAGGGCTTCTCTTCCTCTACCCAACACTTAATTGGGTGTCTTCTCTTCCTAATTGACCCACTTGATTTCAACCCACTCTTATAGCTTCACTTAATTGTCTATATAGTTTCTTTATAGATTAGGTTTCTTTCCTGAGCACCAGATCTCCATAACCACCTAGTATAGACACCCCCACCTGATCATCCTACAAATATCTACAACTCAGTATGTCTAAAACTGAACTCATAATCTCATGTTATGCCCTCTCCAAATCAGCCCTTTCTCTCCCTCTCTCCTCCCTGAATACCACTATCTACTCAGTGTTCAAGCCCAAATCCTACATATCATCCTTGACATGGCTCTCTCTCATCGTAAGATCTAATCGATCTTTTGGTTTAAACTTAAAATCTCCCTTGCAGCTTTCTCCTTTTTAGCCCCATTATCATTATCTTTTTAAAATTTTTATTTATTTATTTGAAAGAGAGAGAGATGACAAGTAGGCAGAGAGGCAGGCAGAGAGAGAGGGGGAAGCAGGCTCCCTGCTGAGCAGAGAGCCCGATGCAGGGCTTGATCCCAGGACCCTGAGATCGTGACCTGGGCCAAAGGCAGAGGCTTAACCCACTGAGCCACCCAGGCGCCCCCCCCATTATCATTATCTTAATTAAGAGTGCCTTCTAATATTTTCTTAAGCGGTTTTTCCTTGCCATGAGTGAGTTTTCTAAAGCACAAATATGACTACCACTAACTGGAGTTCAATCTCTTCAATGACTCCTCACTGCTCCTAGTATAAAGTTCAAATTCCTTAAATATCTTTCACAAAGCTCTTCATGGCTCTCTTTCCAGCTCATCTCTATTTATTCACATATTTACCTCTCTGCTGTAGCCAGGATGAACAACTTCCACATTCCATAGAACACTGACCCTATCCTCTTTAACTTAACTAGCTCCCATTCATCTTTTAGATCTCAGCTTGGAATGAGTTTCTCCAAGAAATCAGACTTGTCAAGATTACATGGACCTCTCATGTGCTCCCACAGTATTCAGACCTCTCAACTGAATAGATGTTAAGCAATTGTTCTTGTTTCACCATCCGATCTCTAGTGTCTAGAAAGGCTTTAATAAATATTTGTGGAATTGATTAATTACCAGTTCCTTAGGCCTGCTTCTTGTGGCTCTTAACTTTTTTCTGTTGTAATGGCTGACTAGAACCTTTGTGATTGGTATGCGCCCTGAAGAATACAAGCTATGGATATCTAATACTGGTCTGTAGTTAACCAATGTGGCTTGCAGACTGAGTACTTTGTGAACACTAAGAGTAATAAAAAGCCTGAGATTTAAAAAGGAAATGAAGAAAAGAAAAGCAAGCAAAAATAACTTCGATGAGTTATTCTATTCTGAAGGGGGATTTTAAATTAGCATAGCATCATTGTGGACTTCAACAGTTTTCCTGGAACAGGAGGAACAAGTGCTACTGGAGGCCCCCTGGTGGCTGAGTGAACATTTGCTTTTAGTGAAATAATCCTTGAAAGGAGTCATTCATTTATTGAGCAACTATAGCTATACAGAGTCAAGCACACAGTAAATGGTTGGGGATACAATACTCATCAAACCAGACAGAATGTCTGATCTTACTGAGATTTTGCTCACCATTTTATCTTAAGTGTCCAGAATAAGTGCTTAATAAATATGTGAATAAATGAATTAAGGTTTCTTAAGGCCTCCTTCTAGTCTGAACATTCTGTACTTCCTTACAACTTGCTGGCCTTCCACTCAAAGGTGGTGCTGCATGGCAGATCTGTAGATAAAGGAGGGCTGTGATACCATTCTCCTGGGGGTAACCTCTCCATCTCCCGTATTTTACTTCTCTCATTTTAAAATCATTTTACCATTATGTAGTGTCATTGACAATAAATGTTTGTGAAATGTAAAGCAGTTCTCTTTATAGTTCTCTTGTGAAATGTTAAGCAGTTTTCTCATAACAGAGTTATGAGAAATAATCTTTTTATCATAATTTTATTGATGATTTTGGCTGTGGTTAATTCTAGGGAAACTTAGTCACATGTACCAGGATAATTCCTTAATTTTAGCAAATTATACATGAACTTCTATATCTTTGACTGGAAAGGAAATTAGTTTGTTACTTATCTTGTCATTTGTTTTAGCAGTTTCTCTGTACGATATGTGAAAATGGAAAACTTGAATAAAATCAGTGCAAGCTTCTATCAGACGGCTTTATCTACATATTTTAGGGATTATAAAGATAAAAGTGAGGCTGTTTCTTTAAGAGCTCAAATACTCAGTGAGGCATTCATTCAGCTTTCTTCTAAAGGGAATACCTGGTTTATCAGCAGTCTGATAACACTGAAACATGTCTTACACCACATCCATAGGCGTCAGAAATCTTTTTTAAAAATGTAGCTAATAATCAGGATGAATGTCTTCTGTTTTGGTCTCCAGGGATTATTGTTTACTTTGCTTTAAAATTTATGTGAGTCATTTTGGTTATATGCCTTTTTTAATTAGCTGCAAGGAAGCAATCACTGGGGAGAAAGCGGAAATCAATTCTGATCCGATATTGATAGCTACTGTGCTGTAACTGTGTGTCCTTTCTAATTAAATGTAAACATGTGCAGTTCTAAAGTCCAGCAGCAATGACAACAGTCACTAGAAAAGATTGCCTAAGTACCGCTCAACTGATTTGCCTGGCCTTTCTTTCTTTCCTAGCTGTGCTTGTGCAATCATTGCTGGGGTGAACGCTGGTTGTAACTGACTTTTTTTTAGGTCATCTTCAGAGAAAAGGTTCCACAAGAATGTAGAGTGCTCTGTAATACCTGAAGTTACTTATTAACTATGTCCTTCTGATAACTAATCAATGGCATCGCAGAGAGTCAAATTTGTTGCACTAAACTGCCCCCCCACCCAAAGCCAAGTCTTGGTAAATATTTAATGGTAGTAAAGGTGTTTTGCCACTTATCCAGCTGATATGTTAAAGGACTCTTAAAAGCAACTTTATCTTGCCTTCCCTCCATACATAATTTGCTCAGCAATATAGTGTGTAGGTGTAAAAGCATTTGGATTTCATTTCATTGAGTATCTTGCTTAGAAAAAGGCCAAATGAGAATTAAGATTTTAAATGCTCATTTTCATCAGTACTGTGTCACTTAAATGTAATAGGGAAAAACAAACCACTGCCAAACTTCTCTCCTTGGCAAAAGGCCAATTCAAAGCATTAAACAACCCAGTCCCCTTCATTTTATTAAACACTACACCAGACTTGTTCAAAACCCGTTGTACAGCTGCCGTCACAAGGAGATGTTATAAAGTTTGTTGTTACAGAGTTGCCACATGCTCTATAAAAATCAGAAGACATATGGATTTTTGCTTTTAATTCAACACAGTAAAGGTTGAGTTTTACATCTTTACCTTTTAAATTATCTATTGAATTTTAGGCCCTCTTGTTTTCACTTCTGGTAACTCCTGGCTCGGCAGAAAAAAATGACAGCTTTATTTTTTAAGTAAGGAAGAAATCTCTTCAGAATTAAGTTTTATTAGAATACTTGATAATTCCTAGGACCTTTCTAGAAATGAGGCTTATTTCTTTAAAGTTACATTTACACTTATTTCAGGTAACACATTTCTTTTTTATTCTGGCATGTATTTCAGTCTAGAAGTTTAATACTAAATACTGACTTATGAAGTATGAATTTTTATAGCCTAGCTGTAGAAGAGCACAGATTATTTTTCTAAGTATCAAATAAGAGCTGGTGACTTAAAGAACTGTACTGAATTAATGATCCTTCAAGATGCATTCTATATCAAAAGGGATAAAACTAAAAAAAAAAGTCAGAATAAAAAGGTTAAAGTTAGGTTCTCAAAATGGAAAAATATTACAAATGTGCCAGACTTGAGGTAGAAACACTGGATTTTGCAATACTGGGATGATCTGTTTATTTTACTTTGTGGTGGTCTGAAAGGAATGTTTATGTATATTTTGCCTGACATAGCTGGTGTATGAAAAAAGAAATAGTCCCCTACTATTAGTGACATATGAAGTTAATTTTTAAGATATTACTAATGGTCCAATTGGTGTGAAGGCAAGGTTTCTAAATTTTTCCTAAAATCTTCTCTAAGAGTTAGTTAATAATATGGTGTGCACTTTCAGAGAGAAAGGTATCATGGTCCAACTTCAAAAGAAGTTTGATGTACACTGCTGTACATTTCAATATATCAATATATCAAAGTTTGAAAGGTTGGCATAGAATATGTATGTTTTCAAATTATGTTGTTTGTTTTCAATGTATGTTTTCAAATCTCTGCTTTATGTCTTGATGACATGCCTATCTATACTGATTTTGAACTTTGAAATGTTACGTGACATAGTATTTCCCTACTTCTCAAATTTTGGCCAGGGACCCAGGTCAGATTAGAACTAGGGACAGGTCAGCAGGTACATGCCTGGGGCCGTAATTTAAAATGGTTACAAAGGGACCCAGAAATTGCACTACTAGGTATTTACCCCAAAGATGCAGATATAGTGAAAAGAAAGGGCACATGTATCCCAATATTCACAGCAGCAACGTCCACAACTATGGAAGGAGCTGAGATGCCTTTCAGCAAATGAATGGATAAAGACGTAGTTCATATATACAATGGAATATTACTCAGCCATCAGAAAGGATGAACAGCTACCACTTGCATGGATATGGATGGAACTGGAGGAGATTATGCTAAGCGAAATAAGTCAAGCAGAGCAAGACAATTATCATGTGGTTTCAATCATATGTGGAACATAAGGAATAGTGCAGAGAAACATAGGGGAAGGGAGGGAAAACTGAATGGGAAGAAATCAGAGAGGGAGACAAATTACGAGAGACTCTGGACTCCAGGAAATAAACTGAGGGTTACAGAAGTGGGGGAGGAGGATGGGGTAGCCAGGGATGAGTATTAAGAAGGGCACATGCAATGATCAGCACTGGGTATTATATGCAACTAATGAATCGTTGAACACTACATAAAAAACTAAGGATGTACAATATATGTTGGCTAATTGAACATAATAATTTAAAAAATGCCAAAAAAAAAAAAGGTCACAAAGGGGCACCTGGGTGACTCAGTTAGGTAAGCATCCACCTTTGGCTCAGGTCATGATCTCAGGATCCTGGGATCAAGCCCCATGTCACGTTCCCTGCTTAGCAGGGAGTCTGCTTCTCCCTCTGCTCCCACCCCAACTCTGTTTCTCTCTCTCTCTCAAATAAATAAATAAAATATAAAAAAAAATAAAATGGTCACAAAAACCTCACTGGAATAAATGTAAAATATGGTGTTAGTTAAGTCATGTGCACAGGTAACCAGTTACTTATGCAAACAGAAAGATGTAAATTGAATGTAATACTGCTGAAATAGATATTATCTCAACTGGAAATTTAAAACATGCTTTTTTCTGGCTCTGATACACAATTGCATATTATAATATACAATGACAAATTGTATCACCTATATTTTACCACCCAGCTAGCTGGTAAAATAATATCCGGGTCATGGCAGCAGTGATTTAGTTCTTAATCACTTAATATGTTTCTTCAGAAACTGTCTAGTTTGGAAAATTGCAAAAGCCAAGCAGAAGAAGCTATTGGGAATGTACAACAGAGGCACCAAATTCAGATCCAGGGATGGTTGGGGGGTATAGGGAGCTTCTTGGAAGACATGATATGTAAGCTGAGT
>PISX010030076.1:0-19242 GCA_004024625.1 Mellivora capensis | reverse complement strand
TATGCCAGGGTGACATTTGTATTTTATTAAAAGAAAGAAAGAAAGAAAAATAGATAGATAGATACAGAGCATGGGGCGCCTGGGTGGCTCAGTCAGTTAAGCGCCTGCCTTTGGCTCAGGTCACGATCCTGGGGCCCTGGGATGGAGGGCTCCCTGCTCAGCAGGGAGGACTCTGCTTCTCCCCCTGCCTCAGCCCTCCCCCCACTCAGGCTCTCTCTGTCAAATAAATAGTTAAAATCTTAAAAAAAAAAAAAAAAAAAAAGCGACAGCCAGCCATAAATATACATATAATGTGTATTTGGTTTGGCTGGAATTCCTGAGGCTTCTTCCAAGCAAATCCAAACCCAGATTGCGGGCCCTGTGTTCCAGGTGTCGGGACCATGAGCATTACCTGTGTTGTCAGGCATGGACGCCTGGTCCGTGTTGCGCTCCTTCTTGAAGACGATGTTGCCGAGCTGAAGAACGCCCGAGATGACTCGCAGCAAGCCTTTGGGGGACAATCAAAGGCAGCTCAGGCCCGGGGACGGGGTGGCTGGAATAAGCCCCTGGGTGGGGCCGGTCCCTCCCCCAGGGGCCCCTGAAGAGGGACAAGCCATGAGGTGGGCCCCACCACCCTGGAGAGACAGACCTTGGCTCGGGCAGCCCTAATGCTTGGACCCAAGCTCTGTTAAAACTCCCAAAACTGGGGCGCCTGGGTGGCTCAATCGGTTGGGTGGCTGCCTTCAGCTCAGGTCACGATCCCAGGGTCCTAGGGTTGAGCCCCACATCGGGCTCCCTGCTCAGCGGGGAGCCTGCTTCTCCCTCTCCCTCTGCCTGCTGCTCTGCCTACTTGTGCTCTCTCTGTGTCAAATAAATAAAAAATCTTAAAAATAAAACAAAACAAAAAACCCTCCCAAAACTTCTAACTCTGGGCCAAGAACATGCCTCTGGCCTCAGGGCCCACTGCCTGGTTTTATAAATGAAGCTCTATCAGACAAAACCATGCCCACCATTTACATACTGTCCGTGGCTGAGCCAAGGTGGTTCCAAGCCTCATGCCAGAGAACAGGGTGTACTCTCCCTCTCCCGCAATCTTTCGAAAATAAAGCCACAGGCCTCTCTATCCTCCTCCTGAGGAAACAGGCATGTCCCACCCCTAGCCCCTTCCCATACTCCACCAAGACAAAGCAAGAATGGAGACGACCCCAGCCCTAAGCAGCTGAGCGCCTGGCCCTACTCCCCTGGGCACGAATGCCTGTGGGGCCGCTGGGAGCAAACAACCCTAACACTCAAGCCTGAAGTACCATTTTCCCACAATCTCAAGACCTTCCTCCCGGCCTCTACAGGACTCCCTCAGACTCAGCCAACGGGAAGCTCTCCCCAGGCCTCCCAACGCCTCCAGGGTGTGTGATGAGCAGCCCCCCCGCCTCCCCTCCTTCAGCCACAGGAGGCCCAGTTCTGTACCCATTTGTTCCTCCTCGGGGATGCCCATAATCCTCATGGCCTCCATGGTCTCCTGGAACATGTCCTTGTCCTGCTGCCCGGGGATGGTGACGTGCCCATTGGACAGGAAGCGGTATTTGTTGTACGGCTCCAACAGGAGGTCGGCTGAGAGGGATGGAGGGCAAAGGTGGGTCGGGGAGGTGCCGTATCCAGTGCTCTAAGCTGCACTGTGACCGCCAAAGTGTGGGACAATGGGAAGCAGCCTTCAAGGCCTGAGACGGCCCAGAACTGCAGAGTAGCCAGGAATGTTCTCCCCGTAGCATGTGAGCCTCAGAGAGCGCCGGGGCCCCGTGACTCACAGAGCCAGACTCCACTGCCCTGGCTTTCCTCTGGTGTGGTCAGAACAGAAGGCCAAGGCCTTGGGAGCTGACGTTTCCATTCCCCACCTGGAAGATGAGGCCCGACGGGGGCCGGCAGCCCACTGGCCAGGCCGCTGGGCCCACTACTCACTCTTGAGATGCTCCCCCGCCCCGGACAGGAGGTAGTAGAAGATGTGGAAGGTCCGCTCCTCCTTGGCTTGGCGGATGGCACGCGATTTCTCCAAGAGATCTTTGCAAACGTTAAGGAACTGTGCATGCAGCAGAGAAGGCACTTTCCCTACCCCAGCCAAAAGCAACTGAACCTGAGCAGGCGGCAAATGGCAAAATAAAACCAACTACCCTGGCTCTCTCCTTCGAGGGGTACGGGCTGTCGAACAGCAGACCTCACACTCAGAGCCCTGTGTTTGAGGAGCCCCCTCTCACACGGGGATGGAGAGCAGGATACTGTTGCCAGCAAGGCTGGAATGCCCATGCCGGGGAGAAATCGAGTACCACCTGCTCAGACCCCGCCCCTCCAGGAACCACACTGGACGGTCTTCATCATCCCATTCTTTTCAAGGAGCAACTTTGTCCGGCTACTAAAGAACCACCCAAGTTCAGGGTCCAGGGTTCAATGAGCTGCTCATAGCACTCCTCCCAACACCGTGGGTGAGGTGCCCCAACAGGCCCGTAATGAGGGGGAGCTGCCGAAGCAGCTGCTCTCCACCAGCGTCTCGTCCCCTCCCACCCGGAACCAGGACCCCAGCGGCAATTAACCACGGATACAAGTCTCAATGTTGGCTCCAACGATATAGCCGTTGACATCAAAGTTGATGCGAATGAATTTGCCCTAAGGGAAGACAGAGGACGTGATCAGAACCCCCTCCTACAGCCTAAGGGAAGACAGAGGACGTGATCAGAACCCCCTCCTACAGCCTAAGGGAAGACAGAGGACGTGATCAGAACCCCCTCCTACAGCCTAAGGGAAGACAGAGGACGTGATCAGAACCCCCTCCTACAGCCTAAGGGAAGACAGAGGGCGTGATCAGAGGCCCCCCTCCTACAGCCTAAGGGACAAAAGCAAGAGACTGCCCACTTGGGAGGCCAGGGGCCCTGTGCCCACACCGCCTGAGTACCCCGGACTCAGAGGGCCAGGACACGGTCGAGAGGCAGCCACGCCCCTCCGCTGAGGCACATGAGTGTCCCCCACTCCTTGAGATGGCCCCAGCTTCTAACGGGCCGTGGGCTACAGGGACAATTGGTGGGACTGGCAGGTACCCCCCACTCTCCCCCATTGGCTTTCTGCCACCGGGCTGAAGAAGCCACGTATGTGGAGCCACACCGACTGGAGGGCAACAGGCCAGAAGGCGACATGCGCTGAGCTCTGGGTGGGAGCCCGGGCCCCGCAAGCTGGACGCCACTACTCACAAATCGTGAGGAGTTATCGTTCTTCACCGTCTTGGCATTCCCGAAGGCCTCCAGGATGGGGTTGGCTTGCAGCAGCTGCCGCTCCAACTCACCCTAGAAGGGAACCGGAGGGGCAGTGAAGGCCGTGCGGCAGCTCGGGCTGCCAAACCTGCTGCGCCAGGCAGAGGAGGACGGGGGCAGGGCCGTGTCGACACGCCCACCGTGCCAGGGACGGAAGCTTCCAGACGGGCTCTGGCCATGCCAGTCTTGGCCTGGCCCGTATCACTCAGGAGCAACCTTCCCACCAGGCCTTTGGAAACCTTCACTGGTTCGGACTTACTTCCCAGGACTGACCGACCCGTGTCCCTAGAAAGGGAAGGTGGGTGGCTCTCCCCGCTCTTGAAGCCTGAGTCCAGACCAACTGTCGGGGGGGGACGCCTTGGGAAGCAGCACTGAGAACCAAGGAGAGGCGCCATGTCTTCTCAGGGACAGAGCCCCCACCCTCTAGGTGCAAGGGCTTCTCTCTGCCCTCCGTGCCTCTAAGCCCTGCCCGACACCCAACATTTTCTTTTTCCTTTTCACAGGACAAGAAGACACGAACTCATTTCATCTGTGTCCTAACAAACACTGCATTTTCCTCGCTGGACCCTGTCCCGCCACCCCCGAAGCCAGCAGCCAGCATGTCAGGTGTCCGAGTGGGGGGTCAACAAGGCCCACCATGGGTCCCAAACTGCTTATCAAGAACACTGACGGACTCTACTTGTGGGCTCGCGGGACGCCTCCTTAACCCTGCGTCCTCATGAGTCTCAGGTTAGGCAAAACCGGGTGGCCCCATTTCACAGAAGAGAAAACGGAGGTCCAGGGAGCAGACATGATTTACCCGAGGTCACCCAGCTCTCAATCAGCAAAGCAGGTACTGATCTAAGTCTTCTACGTCACACCTATCCTTCACCGGCACATCTCCCGCCCCGCCCCAGCCCTGCGTGGGGCTCTACCCTGTCAGGTTCCATCAATTCTGGAAGCAGCCATCACCTTCTGAGCCGGGTAATAACGGACACCGGCCGAGAAGAATTCGGCTCTCATTCACCTTAATACCTGGGCTCTCTCTAGGGGTAAAGAACATCACACGGGGCCAGGCCGGCTTTTGTGACTATTAGCGAGGTTGGACTCGAGCCAGGATTTTCCCGGAACGGCTGCCTGTGAGTGATGAAACGGAAAACTGGTAGTAGCAGGAGCTCCCAGGAGAGTCGTGAGGTTCGGGCACACCTGCTGCAGACAAGGTGCGTCTGCAGAGCCTCGAGCCAGCGCTGGAAGCCCACCAGAGGCAGGAAGGGGCCCAAGCAGGTCCTCCTCCTCCTGCAGCCATCCTTGGCTGGGGCTCCCCCCAAGGGTACGGGAGCCTTCTGTTTTCACGCCACAGAGATGAGTAAAGGAAGGTCAGCAGAGCCATGTAGAGGGGCAGGGGTCGAAGCCACTGGACACATCATCTGTGTGTGCTTGGCACGAGCAGTCCCAGAATGTGCCCCCCACCCCAACGCCCCAAATGGGCTGGGAGGGCCCTGCGAAGCCAGGTTTGGATGAGCACTGCTCACCCACCCACTAAAACGTTCCTCTCAAAGCACAGGCCAGGCTGCCAGGCTGGCTGAGCCACTCCCATTCCTGTTTTCGCGGCCGGATGGGAGCACGGTCCCCACCAGAGCCCGCCGCCACCAGCCCCAACTTGGAAGCAAAGCTGAGGTCTCTGTTTTGGGACCGTACGCTGTTGCTGTGAAACGTGGGGCCGCCGGGCCAAGTAGGGAACAGCCGCTCTGGAGGCCAGAGCCAGGCTCCATGCACACAACGGTGAGGGCTAACATCTGGGCTCTTCTTTACTGACCCACAACTGGGCACAGAAAAGAACTCTATTTTTCAACAGTATTTACATACAATGACATGAGGAGGTCCTGCTGGTAGTCTATACTCCTCTAAGACTTGGAATCATGCATCTGAATTCTGAGGGGTTCACTGGGTGGTGTTTCTGCCAGTGGCTTCCAACTAGTATATAAAAAAACAGAAGGAGAAAGAGGAGGAGGGGCCAAAGGTCACTGCTCAGGCTACAGAGGTCCAACTGGAAAGTCCCTTCCCCCAAGCTGCACCTTCCCAGCCTGCAGGCCTGGCCAAGGTGAAGTTTGGGATGTTCTGGAGGACAGTCCTGGGACAAGTGACCAGGTCACTGCTATGGACTGCTCTGGCCCACTGTATGCCGTGACAGGCTCCAGAACGCAAGAGCCATAAACCAAGTTCAAGCGTCTTGTGCCCCAGCTGCGTATGGAAAATCACTGTATGGCTTCGGGCAAGGAAATCAACCCAACTGTCAGTGGCTTTTACAATGGGGGGCCTGAGCAGTAATCGGAAGCCAGAGGCACCCCATTTAGTCTCTCCAGCTGGGGAAAGAGTGTCCGTCACGCACTATGACCTGAGATATAGGATGTGACAAGTTATCACTTATCACCCCACCCCCAGCATGCTGTCGTCTCTGAGCAGAGTGCCCGCGCCCTGTAGCTTAGGCACATGGGTCTCTGTTCTTGCTCTGTCTCCCATCCTCCGGGGCAGGGACTCCAAGGTCACCCTCCAGAGACCCAGGCACATACTAGGCATTCAACAAATAGCTGGAAACTGGATTTTACCGCAAATTCAGAGACAGGAAACCACAGCTAGAGAACTCCCAACCTCAAAGTTCTGTGTTTAAAAAGAATGGAAAATGGAGGGTTGGAGAAAGGGAGCAAGAAGAACTTTATTAGTTTCTAAATATAACTCCTGACGCCCCACGGAAAAAGATTCAGAATGTCTTGAGAAGTCTGGCACATGAAAGTTACTTTTGGTGCGATTCCAGAAGACTGTACTCATTAGGACATTTCTGCAGGACACACCCCAGGTCTGCATGCAAAGGGACACACACCGCTACTTACACACGCTGCACACAACTCCCCAGTAAGGGGGAGCCATGGACACGGCGCAGGTCCCCCCGATGGCTTGAGGGGACACCTTGGGCACTTAGATTGCACAAGGAAGCTTAAGAGTGTGTGCTTAAGAGAAAGAGAGAGAGCACCACACGGGCATGCTGAAGACGGATCACCTCCAACCCTGGGAAGCTCCAATGCGGGGGGCCTTCCAGGCGCGGCTCCTGACCGGCACGGGGGCGGCAGTGGGGGGGCCGGCCATCCCCATCTGGTCCGGACGCCAAACGCACGGGGCTCCGGGGGAGTGGATGCCCATTCTACTGTGCCTCGGTCAGGGCTCGGCACGGAGCCTCACGGCTGCCGTGCTCACAGGAGAGCTCGGGGCCCGGCCACCGTTTGTGAGAAGAGCTTCGGAGACGCGGCCCCGTACGCCCGCTCTGCAGGAGCAGACGTTTGAGAGTGCACGAGGTCACCGTGAGTCACACCCCGCCCCCTCTCCCGAGACAGTCAGTGAGCCGAGCCTAAGAGAACAGGTCTAGCCGCAGAAAGTGACAATGGTGTGGAGTGAAAAGCTGCTCAGAAAAAAAAAATACATAATCCAAGGGCACACGATGGGCAGAACACGCATTCCCGGTGCAGAACGTGCAGTAAACGTGCAAGGCTCACCTAGCGAGGACACTGCTGGGTTCGACCAAAATCCATCAAGAGGAAGGGGGAAAAAAAGGGAAGTGAGATAACTTGCCAATTGCCCTTCCTCTCTTCCCTGGGGGACTGTCCACCCAGAGGCATCTCAACAGTGGGGAAAAGCAGTGGGGACTCCAAAGCGGGCCTGCCCGAGAGGCTGCAGGTCTCCATCAACTTGAGAACCAAGTTTTGGAATCGCTCTTCCGACCTCGGGGGCGGAGCTGCCGACACCAGGAGCACCGGCTTTGCAAAACCCCAGAGGTCCCCCGTTTCCACAGCAACTCGGAAAGTTAGGAGGCCGGGGGAGAAGCGGCCTGGCTACCACCAAGCCCACTCCTGGGACGGCCAAGCTGCAGCCGCCGCGAGAGTGGGCCCGGCCTCTGCTCCGATCCCCGAAACACTCCAAACCACGGATCACTAAAGGCTCTTCCTCGGGAAGATCAGGCGCTTCCATGGGAGGACGGCCTGCACTCACCTGGTCCTTCTTGCTCTTGTGTGAGGAGGCCACGTAAGCCAGATACTGAATGACCTTCTTGGTGTTCTCTGTCTTGCCGGCTCCAGACTCACCCCTGCCAAGAGACGCAAGAAAGTTCTCAGGGGAGACATGGCCAAATCCCTGAAGTCCCTCCCTTTCCCGACACACGCTCCACCGCCCCCGACTCGGCTGGGTGTCAATCAGGGACCCAACCCTAGTGGCAGAAAAAGGGAAGAGGCAGATACATGCTAAGCTCTGGAATCCTCACTCTGGCTGCTTCCCGTGGCCCTCTGGAGGCCGGACAGCAAGCGGGACACTCATACACACTGCCTGCCCTGGTCACTTGGCGGCCTTTGTGTCCAAAAGTCTCAGGCATCAGTTTTAGGCAGCTGTTGACTCAGAGGTCAAAGGCACTTATGCATGTCCCTTCGAAACCACTTGGAGGAATGTTCTGTACCGTCAAGTCCCCCGGCAGGCAACGGGGTTTATTTATCTCCTTGTTAAGTTCAGAAGACCCAGGCGAGCAGCCCCGGTGCCAGGTTGAGAAAGCCACCGTTGTGAGCCAGAAGGAATGTGCTCTGGAGGGACCAATCCGTTCCCAACCCTGCTTTGTTGAGGACTCGTGGCCCTCTCTGCTACGAACCCACCCACACTGTATACAGGCTTCTCTGAGGAGGGCGAGCCAGTCTTTGGTCCGAAATAAAGCTTCCCCGTGCCACGGGGCTGTGAGCAGTAAACCTACTCCCTTAGGGCCCATCCCTTGGGGAAGGGGCAGCTCGGGACTAGGAATGCTCCCTGCCAGCCCGGGTTTTGGGAGGAGACCTCCGAGCCAGAAGAGACTGGGGTGACACGAGCCCCACTCCCCAGACGGAAACACTTACGTGCACAGAATAGACTGGTCCTCTCGGTCTGAAATAAAGGAAACATCCAGGTTAACTTCTGCCCGAGGCAGAAACCTCCCTGTCGGGCTTCTGAAGAGCTGCCCATTTCACAGGAGCAGAAAGCCCAGCCTGCTGCCCTCGCGGGGCCCCCCTGCACACCAGCCGGCCGCGCCGACCCGGGGCCTCGCTGGACGAGGGACAGGCACAGGTGCCCGGAGCTCAGACTGCCCACCCTGGTGGCCTGCCCCGTCCCTGGGAGACCACCTCGGGGAAAGCTCCCCTGAGTCTGCAGGGGCTGAGAGGGGGCCTGTCCTGGTGCTCGGAACGCGGGGTGCGGGCTGACAGAGAGAAGGCCCGTGTAGGTGCAGGAAACACCGTCCGTCCCCGTGTAAACAAGGGACGCTGGCTCAGTGGCTGGTGAGGGCTGGGCAGACAGGGCTGGCGTCGCTGTGGGACGGCCCCGGGGTCCCGCACCGGCACCGCCACCACGACATGGGTAGGCCCGAGTTCCTGGAGCCCCAGGTCCCCCTGTGGCGGGGAGAAGCCCCGTGCAGCATCTGGTATGCGGGGGGGTGCTCCATGCCGCCCGTCTGGGGGCCGCCTGGGAGGAACAGAAGCCTGTCAGCACCACAGCCTCTGATCGGTCTCCGTGACAACTTGGGTCTCGAGGCCTGGCCGTCAGGAACCTTTGGCAACGGTCTCCAGCTATGACCCTGTCCGTAAGGACGGACACAAACAACGCAGTCCCCTCGCGCCGGAAGAACGGCAGCGTCCACGCTCTGCAAGCCAAGTCCGACAGAGACGCCCGCGGACGTCTGGGTGGACCTGGGTCAGCGCGGGAGGCCCACTTTCAAGCAATAACTGCGAAGACAAACTCATTTTCCCCCTCTTCATCCTGCCCTGTGTAATACCCACAACTCCCTGAGGTCAAACTAGCCAAACCCAGGACCAGGCTACTTACTACCATCTGAGCTGCAGTGAGGCGCTTCCTCCCCCCCGCCCCGCCCCAAAGAGTTTATTTGTCAGAGAGAACACAAGCAGGACAAAGAACACAGAGAGGACACAAGCAGGGTAAAGGGCGGAGAAGCAGGCTCCCCACTGTGCAAGGACCTGGATGCGGGACTCGATCCCAGGACCCCGGGATCACGACCCAAGCAGAAGGCAGAAGCGCACCTGATCAAGCCACCCAGGAGTCCCACGGTGAGGTATTTCAATCCCAAGTCTGGGTTTCCTTATCCATAAAGTAAATATGCTACTGGTTCCCTGGCAGGATTAGCTCGGAAAACAGAAATAACAGATGAAGTGGGCCTGGCAAGTCAAGAGAATGAATTCCACAAATGGCTGCTATTTACTTGTCTGTTGTAAAGTCGCCATGGTGGGTGGTGGTGGCACTGCCCGGGTAGTAGGAGTACTAGTCAAGGAGTAACAGAGGAGTACTAGCTGAGGACTACTAGTCGAGCATTAACATGGGACTACCAATAATATAGTACTAGGCAAAGAGTAATAGAGGGCTACTAGTCGAGCAGTAATAGAGTACTAGTCAATCAGCAACAGAGGACTACTAGCTGAGTAATGGAGTACTAGCTGAGGAGTAACAGAGGAGTACTAAGCAAGGAATAATAAAAGACTACTAGTCAAGCAGTAACAGAGGAGTACTAGTCGAGCAGCAATGGAGGAGTAGAGTAGAGGAGGACTACCGGTAGGAGAGTAACAGAGGACTACTAGCTGAGGAGTAACAGAAGAGTACTAGCTGAGGAATAGTGGAGGAGTACTAGCTGAGGAGTAATAGAAGACTACTAGTCAAGCAGTAACAGAGGACTACTAGCAGAGAAGTAACAGAGCCCTACTAGTCAAGCGGTAATAGAGGAGTACTAGCAGAGGAGTAGTGGAGGAGGATTAGCCCGTTTTCAGCAGTGGTACTGCACAGAAACCAATGCTGGTGAAGGACATGCTCACTGGCTGCTGCTGGCCGGGGCCAGGGCCCCACAGGATGGGACAACAGGGCCATCGCATGGCCTCAGGAGATGATTTACTGTTCAACACCAACAGCTAGGTCATCTGCCCCTTCGCCAGGAGGGCCTCCAACGTGCCCCTCTCTGCGAGCTCGCAGGGCCGGGCATTTGCCATCATCTCTCTTCCCCTGACTACGGGTCACTCTGGAGGGAAAGAGGACATCCAGACAAAAAGAGGCAAAAGCAAGCCTCATACTCAGCATGAGCTGTAGCTGCCCCCACCCTTCTCAGCAGCCCTGCCTCTGGCCCTCAAAGAACTCAACCCTGGGCGGGGGTTGTGCAAGGGAACTCTGCCAGGCACCTCGAGCACACACCCCACACCAGGGGCACCACTGCGGACCTGCTCAGAGCAGGCCCCAGTCAGCAACCTCGCTCCCCACTCCCCTCTCAACTTTCCCACAAAGCAATGTCCTTCAAGACCCTGCGCCGGGGGCGGGAGGAATTCCCATCGACTCTCCTCAGACGGATGGGACGGGAGGCGGTGGGGGCAAAGGGCTGGGGAAGACAGGGCCGTTTCCACCACCTGCCCCCCACGGTCAGTGTGGCGACCAGCAAGGCCTGAAGCGAGCAAGGCTGTGATCCCCCGCCCCTCCTCCCGGGCCGGCCCCAGCTGCGGGCTCGTTTAGTCACCGCTCCACAAGCGGGCAAGAATGTACCTGCGCGTGCTGGCAAGCCTAAGGCAGCAGCCGCCGACGCTACCATAAAAGGAAACATTCCCATCCCTTCCAGAAGGAACCGTTTTCCCAGGGCTGTCCAGGCCCTGTCCCTGGGATGGCTGGAATTCCTCTAATTGTGTGAGGAGGAGTCAGATGCTGGATTGCTGAACAACAGGAAGCAGCAGAGCCCACACACACACACACACACACACATACACACACAGACATCGGGGGCACATGCGCACAGGCGCACATGTGCAGACACATGCACACAGACGGACAAGCTGTGTGGGACACACGTGGGCGTGCACAAACATGCACACGCACGGACACAGATGCACACGAGTACTTGTACATAGATGCGAGCATGCACACGCATGCACACACACGTCTCTGTGGGCGCGCACACAGTCGCACATACAGCTGTATGCATGAGTACACACACAGAAGCCTGCACACACTTCCATTTCCGATTCTAGCCCCAAACTCTGCAACCTCCATCCACCCATCCAGTCCTTCCTCTCCCGACCTTTCACCTCCAGTCCCTGAAGCGCCAGGGTCAGCACTGACTCAAAGGGAACACGCCCATACTTGCATTTTACACCAGAAGACTCTTCTGGGCAAATGTTTCTGCAGAGGAAAACCGATGGAAGCCCCTCTCATTTCCTCAGCTCTTGACCACCTGGCACCCCAATTCCACCTGCCTGCAGTGAAGAACACCATGACCCCGTTAAGTCTGGAAAGGTCTTCTCAATTCTTACAGTGGGTCTGGGCCTGTTATCCTGTGGTCTCACAGTAACCCGAGGCAGCAGACAAGGTAGGCACTGTCCCTGGTTTGCGTGTGTGGTTCTCCCAGCACTTCTGGATTTGTCCCTGAGCTCAGACGCATCTGCTCTGGGTACTGGGACGGTTAGAATTCTGAGCAACCAGTAAGGTTTCTGCCTGACTCAGTTTACTCTGCCACACCCCCACTGCGTTCCAGCAGGGACCCTCCCTCAGCCTTCCCCACACCGTCACCTCGCTGCGCACATAGACAAGCCAGAGTTCAGCCCGCTCTGTTTTGTTTTTTTTTTTAAAGATTTTATTTATTTGACAGACAGAGATCACAAGTAGGCAAGAGAGGCAGGCAGAGAGAGAGGAGGAAGCAGGCTCTCCTCGGAGCAGAGAGCCTGATGCGGGGCTCGATCCCAGGACCCTGGGATCATGACCTGAGCCGAAACCAGAGGCTTTAACCCACTGAGCCACCCTGGCGCCCCCAGCCTGCTCTGTTCTGACTGAAGTCCTTATTTGGGCCGGTAAGGACTGAAAGCTTATTTGAAAAGGCCTTTCCTTCCACCAAACCAGGACAGAGCCAGCCAAACAGGAACCCCATGGCCCAGAACCATGGGAGTGCACCCAGCAGAGACAACCCAGTTCTGGAAACGGGTTCCTTGGCGGGATAAAGGCATCAGCCTGACTGCGGTCCCTGAGCCTCTGCCTTCCCCATCCCTAAACGTGGTGGGAGTTGGGTAGAGACAGAACTATGAATCTCTTTATCATGGTTTTTCGCTGGAAGCAGCAGCCTTCCCTCAGATAAAATCTTCTCGAATTCCCCACTGGAAGAATGGAAGACAAACACCAGAGCTGCCTGGGTGGTGGAGACAGGGTTCGTCAGAGCACACTTCAGACCACCACTGTCCAGGCGTTTGGAGCGGTGACAGAAGGGAGGGACCAGGGTTCCAATTTCTGCTCTGTACTCCCCTTGGAGGTGACTGGCCCCGTGACCTCTCAGGAACAGAGGCCAGGGCTTCACCAGCAGGGCTGCTCCAAGGACTGAAAGACATCAGGTCCTGAAGCACGTGGTATAGCACAGGCCCCGGGAAACACTGTCCTTAACAACCCCAGGCCCTTTGCACCTCCAGAGCTCTCCACTGTGCACCCTTCACAGAACAACAACAAAAAAGGTTTTAAGTTACATCTTCAGTGATGAGGCCATTCCCTCTGCTGATTTTATTTTAAACACACATCCAATGCAGACAAGTGTCTCCAGCCAGCTCCGGAAGGCCAGCTCAGGTGTGAGGAGGGGAAACCCGACCCCAGGTATCTCACCCCAGGTAGAGACTTACGCTAGGGGCTTTATTTATCACTCATTTCCTCAGCAAGAAGAGCTGCCAATTCTTGTCCATAAAAGGCCACAAGGCTTACAGGGTGGTGACATCAGCCCCGACAGGAAGTACAGAAAGAAGAGACCGGGCCTGGTCCACCACCAGCCGCTGCCGGGACTGACTCATCAAATGCTCACTGAGATAAGGTCCCGGGGTTCCTGAGGGGCTGCTCTTGGGGTCACACCTGGAAGAGCACCCTGCCCCCGGGACCCGTCTTCAGGTCAACCAGGCTTCTTGAGCAATGGACACAGGCCAAGAAAAAAGCAAAGCCAATGGCAGGTTCAGGTTGGGTGACCCACCTGTGTGGGGTGACCCATGACACACAGGCCTCAACCTTCCACCACCCTGGGGTCGCTCACTGTGTGAACCCTGCCCCCATCACCTGGCACAGGAAGCATCGGGGTGCCCAGGGCCCATTCCAGGACTCCAGAGGTTAGTTCTCCTCAGACCCCCCACGAGTATCAGGGTCTTGTAGGCCAAAGTGCAAAAGCCTTTCACCAAGTTTGAAACGTGGAGAGACCGGTGGGTTCAAGCTCAGAATCTGGGGGCTGGGAAGGCCCTGGGCCACCAGCAGGCCTGCCCCGGTGCTGTGGAGAAGAAGCCGGCTACTCTCTCAGGAAGTGTTTTGGGGGCCCTGCAAACTCATGTGGGCCTTTCCCCAAGGCCAGCCCCCTTCACGAGCATGGGTTACAGGTGCTTGGGAGGCGAGTCGAGGGGTGAGCAAAGCAGGTGGACCGAAGCTCTGTGTCAGCACAGGCTCAGGGGCCCCCAGTGCCCCGGAGCCTCAGGCAGCCCGCCCGCCCAGCCACCCAACCTGCCGGTGGCTCCCAAGCACACTGTGTGGTTGCTGGCTCTGTTCCCTCTGTGGCACAAAGCTAGGCCCCAGAGCAGCCACCCCAGCCAGCAAGCAGCCGGCCTTGGCCCTGTGTCTCCACCCACACACTCCCCCAGGTGAGGCCGTGTCTGAACCCCACCGAGGAGGCCCATGGCTCTCGCGGCAGGAGGCCGAGAATGGGCGCCTCCCCCATCAGGCACCCTTGATAATTAGAAGCCCCAGGGACTGCACTTAACTCTCATTATGGCAGAGGGCAGGCGAGGCCCCAAACCGGCCCTCTCTAGGCCAAAATGCACCCAGCTGCTCACACAGGTGTGCTCCCAGCACACAGGCAGACCCGCCAGAAACCGCTGCGGGCTACTCAGACCCTCGTCCTCGGGCGGGGCTGGGAGAGAGAACGTTCTGGTTCTGTCCTGGTTCTGTCGGGGCAGCTGCAGACAGCTCTGACAGGCTGGCCAGGGTGGAGGGAAATTCAAAAGTCACGAGTGAGTGCTGACAGCCCACAGCAAATGCCGCCAGGACATTGGGAGGTCAGCCTGCCTTGCTCTTAAACCACATTCTGCTCAGGGAACAACAGGAGAGAGAGGCAGGGGGGCCCGGCTGAGTCCCACCCAAGCCCCGGTTCACAGCTCTGCAGAGGGCTGGACTATCGGGGAGGGACTAAGGGAGCACAGGAAGTAAGGACAACAGGACCCTGGGAACACGGTGGACACCACCAAGCAGAGCTCAGGACACACTTGGCTCCAAGTCAGAGCACAGACAGAGCTGGCTTTTCGAAACGCCACCCTGGGAGGAGTTTTACCAGGAATGCAGGAAAATCCCTGCCAGGAGACGAACAGCAATGGCACCAGGAGATGCTTCCTCAAGAAGCCACTGGCTCCAGTCGCCTGGAGAAGGGGCCACCAAACGCAGCGAGAAGCATGCTGGTAACTGTTAGGCCAGGTTTTGCTCCTGGGACACGATCTCTGCCCTTGGCTTTCAGCTTAGACCTTGGCCCTACTGTATATGTCCACCAGCTCAGGGCAGAGAACAGATCTTCATCAAGTCACAAAGTCTGGGGGCGCCTGGGTGGCTCAGTGACTTAAAGCCTCTGCCTTCAGCTCAGGTCATGATCCTGGGGTCCTGGGATCGAGCCCCGCATCGGGTTCTCTGCGAAGCAGCGAGCCTGCTTCCCTTCCTCTTTCTCTGCCTGCCTCTCTGCCTACTTGTGATCTCTGTCTGTCAAATAAATAAAATCTTAAAAAAAAAAAAAGGTCACAAAGTCTGGCTGGAAAGACACCCTGGGCCTGGCCAGCGTGGGCTGTCAGCCAACAGAACACCAAGGATCCTCAGAGTTTACGCAAAGGTGGACTCTGGGCCGACAAGCCTTGGTCAAGACCGAAGGAATTTTACAGAAGCCACTTAGAGAATCCTGACTTTCACGCCCGCAGACTTCAGCTCTCTTTAGTTTTAGAAAATCAGTCTTGTTCTCATCTGACAGCTTAATTCCAGCAATCAGGCAGGAGAAGGAAAGCAACTCTTTTCTCTGAGCACACCAACGTTCAGTCCTGACCTCCTAGCACAAGGCTCTGCTGGAGTCTCGGAGCCAGAACGCGAGAGAACAGGAAAAACGGCCGGTGAGCAGCATCCACAGGCAGCGGGAAACACGCCCAGCGCGCACAGCTCTGTCTCAGCAATTACAGACTCTGCAGGTGACTTTTGGTTGGTTGGCGGGGGAAGGGGGGCGGCTCAGCAGGGGAGGCGCACAGAGACATTGAGCCACGTTTTCAACCACCCTCAAAATTTCAGGGCTCCAGGAGGGCACTTTATTCTTGTCCGCCACTTTAGGTGGCCCTGAGCAGGGCACAGCTGGCCTACTGGGTTGAATTAAACACCAAACAGAAAAGTAAGCCTAAATAAGGCTGAATGCTTGAAAAGGATCCACAAGCCACTGATTCTTCTTCTAGAAAGATTTTACCGACATGAGACCAACAGACAGGAGTATTTTATAATTAAGTAGCCTCATTCTGAGGACAGGGCTTTCCTTGGGGGAGGCCCCCAAGCAAGCGGCTTCCTGGGATCGGCTCCACTGAGCGCGGGGCTGCAGGTCGCAGCACACCCCACCCCCAGGTCCCGGCCAGAAGTGGCGCCAGAAGGCCACCTCCCGAGGGCACGACGTTCTCCTGAAGCCCCACCGAAGCAGGTCAGCCCCCGGACTCCTGCAGCCCGTGGGCCGTGGACGAGATGGGACAAGTTGGAGACCATATCTGCCCACACACGCCCCGGTGCTATGCGGCCGCTGCAGGGAGGCAGATGACAAGCCATTTCCTGTGTGTGCTGCCACCAGGAGCCCCAAGTGTCCCAGGCTGCTCCAGGAGGAAAGGAAGGAGCCACATGCAGGAAGCACTGGTTATCACCTGCGTCCAGCAGGCGGGAGCGCGACGGGAAGAAGGCCGACCGCAGAGGGCAGGGCAGGGTTCGGTCAGGAAGCTGCATTTCCAGACTCAAACGGCACCTTCCAGACGGCCCTTGTTCACTACAGGCCAGCACCATGCACGCGCCCCGCTCCACCCCTGCAATGACCCTCTGAGTAGGATTCACTATGCCAGGAGGCCAGCAAGGAAAGGAAGGCTCGGGGACAGTGGCCCCAGTCAGGCAGGAAGCGACAGAGCCAGGCGCCCACCAAATCCAGGGCGAACCCAGCACGCTCTTCTTCGCACAGCTCTACCTCACAAGGCCAGTCATTCCTAAGACCAAGGCTCACAGAGGCCCAGCAAACTGGCGCCAGTGACCTACCGTGGAGGCACCGTGTCACCAGTCAAAGCCCTGCATGCTCGCCCGCAGCCCCCAACCCAGCTCTCCCCGCCGACCCTTGAGCTCCCTTCCCTGCCCCTTAAGACCTCCCCAGGGGGCACGATCCTGCAGGGTGGGACCTCCCTGCCAGCAGCAGGGCCTCTGCAGCCTGAGCCTCCAGGCCCCCGGAGTTCCTGCTCCGGGGAGTCAGCCCGTCTGCGGCTTCCTCGGCCGCCTGGGCCGGGAGTATGTTCGCAGTCATGCTTAACTGAACCCTCAAAGCCCTTCCCCAGGGCCTCACCCATACAGCACTTTGTAACTCAGAAAGGCCTTGGAAAGCAGCTCCACAGGAGAAACGGGCAGGGAGAATGTGGAGAGGGAGTGAGGGCCGCCAGCCAGCCGTCTTCCAAACAGCAGCCCCCCCGAGAGCAAGGGGCAACAGTGCCCCTAGGGGACAGGCACAGGCAGGGCCACCAGGAGACCCCGGCTTCCGGGCCGACTCTGCGGGCACTAGACAAGTCAGGGATGTTTATTTCTGGGCCTATCCCTCCGCCCATGAATAAGAAGGATCACATTCAGATGCAAAGGCAGCACTAGAATTCTATTCCTTGTCGGCCCACGATGGTCAGTCCATCACCAACAGACCTCGGAGGCGTACCAGACCCGGGCGACTGCTGGTGACCAGCCGCTGCCTGTGCAGCCTCCCCTGAGAGGCAGAGGCGGGACCTGCACAGAGCAAAGGGTTAAATGGTTCTCAGATTAGCTGAGGTCTGGAAGGAAGGCAGACCCTGCCACCACTACCCCCAGAAGTGCTGGGAGCTCATTAAAATACCATGAAGTCACCCCAAGTGACCCAAATCTGGCATTCTACCTCATCAACAGAGAATAGGTTTTCTACTTTCGCTGGAGAGAGGACTGTGCTCAAGTTGGGTCCTTTAATGGGTTGGTTCTCCTCTAAGAACACGCATACACCCTTACCCCCAGAGGGAGACCTCAGAAGGCCAGGCCCCAGAGGAAGCCAGGCATGCCATTCCCAACCTGGTCACCCCTTCTATAGCCCACGCGGGGCTCCTGCCAAGGGACATGCCCCACTGGGCTGTCCTCTGCCTGGCGGGCAACAGCCAGTTCCCACTTCTCCTTCACACTCCAGCCAGCTTGACATGCATTTACTGAATCCCCGAGGCAGGAAGACGAATTAATGGCCAGGACAACAGATTAACCAAACAGAAAGGCCTGGGTTGGAGGGTGAACCAACCAAGTCACTACAACTCTAATTAAACCCAAGGTCGAGATTAAAAACAAACAAAACTGCCGGGCACGTCTAGGCTGCCCCAGAACCACCTACTGACACATACCTGCCAGCCTTTCCACGGGATCCAACCTCGGCAGTACCTTCCCGGCCATGCCAGGCCTCAGCGGCCACACCTTCCCCCCAAACTCCTGAGACACCTGACACCTGCTGCGGCCGAGCGGGCATCAGGTGTGGGTAGCAGCTGGTCTCGTTACATAGCTGCAGCCCCAGGTTTCTGGGTACAAACACATCTCATCCCTCCACCCAGTCTGCCAGAGCCTCCGGTGCCAGAAACATATACTAGACCTCTTGGTGTTCTGGCACCTTCTACCTCCTAGCTCCACAGAATAATCCAGGGCACCAAACTCTGCCATGCCCCATCCCATGCCCATGGCAGACAGCACTCGTCTCTCCCAACATTCCTTGGCATCGAGTCTTGGATCCTCCGCCAGCCAGGCCAGAGGCACTATTGATCTAGGAAGTCGACACGCAATGAAACTAATCTGCGGGGCTCAGTCCAGTGGGTCTCAAGTGGGGGCAGTCCCCGCCTCTGGGGAACATCTGGTAGTAATGTCTGGGGACGTTTCCGGTTGTCACCATGGAAAGGGAGGGAGCTGCTGGCATGGGGCGGCTGGAGGCCAGGTTGCTGGTGAGCATCTATGAGGCCCAGGACAAGCCCCTCCCCCGAGAGGGGATTCTCTGGCCCCAAAGTCAACTGCTACCAAGTGTGAGAAACCGTGGTGTAGTCTGACAACCAGGTAGAGTGACCACATAATTTATCATCCAAACTGGATGCTTCTGAAAGTGGAGATGAACACTAGTAATGCTGACTGACAGCAGGCACGCATCAGGGCTCGCGGAGAAACCAAATGAAGATCTCCTAAATCCTTCATTTAGGAGATGAAAGACAGGGAGGTCCCAGGAACAGGCCAAGAGCTCATCTCGTAAAAGTCCCCAAAGATACCAACTACCCTATTTGGCTAGTATGTCATAAGCCACAGGCAGTTCGGGGAGGAAACTTTTTCCAAGTTCCTGTTTAGAGAAAAAGCAGAAAAGGACCAGGCTGGTCAGAAAGGGGCAGAGAGCAACCCCGTTTTCCCGCAGAGCCAGTGCTAAAGAGCTCATCCCCACTGCCCACTGACACCGAGGCACCACAGCACCGTCCACACCTGACATAGGGCGAGAACCACAGCTCCTCTCTGGAACTTTCTTTACTGGTGAACCTTCTTATCGTGACTGGAGCAACTTCTGTTAATTAACATCCTCTCTGCTCCAAAAACAAGAATCCTGTTGCTAACTGCTGCGCAGGTCAGCTGTGTATGAGAAGGGACTGGGAAATGTTCTCAATCGGTCCCCGTGGGGCTC
>PISX010030075.1:0-19174 GCA_004024625.1 Mellivora capensis | reverse complement strand
ATATAGTAACAGTCACCTTACAGGCAATACAATGGCACTAAATTCATATCTCTCAATAGTTACCCTGAATGTTAATGGGCTAAATGCCCCAATCAAAAGACACAGGGTATCAGAATGGATAAAAAAACAAAACCCATCAATATGTTGCCTACAAGAAACTCATTTTAGACCCGAAGACACCTCCAAATTTAAAGTGAGGAGGTGGAAAACCATTTACCACGCTAATGGACATCAGAAGAAAGCTGGGTTGGCAATCCTTATATCAGATCAATTAGATTTTAAGTCAAAGACTATAATAAGAGATGAGGAAGGACACTATATCATACTCAAAGGGTCTGTCCAACAAGAAGATCTAACAATTTTAAATATCTATGCCCCTAACATGGGAGCAGCCAACTATATAAACCAATTATTAACAAAATCAAAGAAACACATCAACAACAATACAATAATAGTAGGGGACTTTAACACGCCCCTTACTGAAATGGACAGATCATCTAAGCAAAAGATCAACAAGGAAATAAAGGCCTTAAATGACACACTGGACCAGATGGACATCACAGATATATTCAGAACATTTCACCCCAAAGCAACAGAATACACATACTTCTCTAGTGCACATGGAACATTCTCCAGAATAGACCACATCCTGGGTCATAAATCAGGTCTCAACCAGTATCAAAAGATTGGGATCATTCCTTGCATATTTTCAGACCATCTGAACCTTAATTCTCCTTTGCCACAAAGCGTACCACATACACAGATCCTGGGGGTGTAGGTGGAACATCATCAGGAAGCCATTCTGCTGCCTACCACAGCTGCTGACACAACTTCATGGACTCCTCAAGGTATCACAGGAAATAAGAAAATGTGTTTTCCTCATGCAGTTGAGAACAGCATAGACACGACATCGGGTACTGGAAAACCCACAGAGATTGTGCTGTCAAATTCAGGAGAATATACCGGGGCATTTACATAATGGGCCAGTGACCAGGAGTGAAAAACCAGGTACTATAGAGGCCACTAAACATTTCAGCAGCTGCCAGTGTGGAAAGATGACAGCTAAGGACCCGAAAGCCTCTTTTCTCCTGACCCCAGTGACTACAATACATAGTGCCTTGACACACCGACCATTCGCCTAAACTTAGATGCAAATTCAGGAAGAAAAATAAATGAGAAACCTCAAATCAACTGAGTTTCCCTGGAATTGACTAATTTTCCACTATCAATAGATTGGGGCCTGGACATAGAAATTAGGTACATCTGTAGAGGGATAAAAAGAATATTTCACATTTGAGTTTATTGTCTGATATTTAACGCATGCTAAACTCAATACTTTCTTTCTAAACCCACTGGGGGTGTGTGTGTGTGTGTGTGTGTGTGTGTGTGATCTCAACCATGCTTGTATTTCTCACATTCCAACTTCAGAGACAAAGAAGAGGGTGATGGACCCCAAACCAGAACTCTGTGTCCCATGAGGTGATCAAAATGAATTACTTTACCAAGGAAGAGACTTTTCCTTTAGCATACATCTCTATTTCTAGCCCACTTGGGTTAATTAATTAATTAATTAATTTTTAAGGGTTTTATTTATTTATTTGACAGGGAGACAGCAAGAGAGGGAACACAAGCAGGGGGAGTGGGAGAGAGAGAAACAGGGCTTCTGCTGAGCAGGGATCCCGATGTGGGGCTCGATCCCAGGACCCTGGGATAGTGACCTGAGCCAAAGGCAGACACTTAACCACTGAGCTACCCAGGCACCCCAGTTTCAGTTATTTTAGAATGGTAGCATTTTAAATGGCAATGGTAATTAATGATTATTAATTACCTAAATGGTAATTCTAAATGGTAACATTCTAAATGGTAAACATTGCCTTTCCCAATACTTGCATGAAACAACTTTAAAGGATGCTATTTAGCCATCCACTTGGGATTTCATCTTCAGAAATGTCAAGGGAGAAGATAAGAGTGACTGTCAAAGGTTTCTGCTAGGAGGTTTATACATTCTTTCTAATTCCTACAATAACGCCCAAAATTTGACATTGCAATCCCCAATTTCCCTATGGAAAAATCGAGATCCGTACAAACACCTCACTTGCCCAAGATGCCTTAGCCTTTACCCTCCACCCAGAGGCAGAGTCTGCCGCAAAGGCTGGCATACAGACAGCTTATTTGGGAAGTGAGCCAAGGAGCAGGACGGGGGGACGCAGGGAAAGAAACAGGGAAGAAGGAAAAACCAATACAAGGATGCATTATCAAGTTGGCCACCTCCAAAGGTGTCAGAGCTTGGCCCCGCTGTACCCTTCTGAGGAGGTCTGTGAATTGTGTCCCAGAACTGTGCACCTCTGTTAGGAGAGAGGGAAGAGTTTACCGTTGCTTCTCTCCCCTGACTGCTTAAGGTGACCGTTCAGGTACTAACTGCTTTGCCCTTCTGGTTGTACTTGGTTATACAATGTCAAGTACATGTCTGTGGGTGCTCTGCATCTAAGCCCTGGGGCAGGAAGCTAGTGAGACGGGTGGAAGGTTGCGAGACACTGCCCTATTTCACCTGGGCCAAGCTGGTTAAAGCTTGTGCAGTGGCCGGGACAGCAGGGGCTGTACGCGAGGTGGGGCTCGGAGGACATGAAATGATACACAGAGGTGGCTAATACTCAAGGTCATATGGCTCTTCAATACTTAAAATCAGGCTTGCATGACTGCAAGGCCTGGGTGCCTTCCATAATTCAGATCAGTTCCCGAGAAGATATTTGGCTTTGTGGGACTTAAGCATGAGTTTATTACCCTTGGCAATTAGATGAGGATCTGGTATTGATTTTACATTATATTAGAAGTGGAGCATTATACACTCACTCTTTGTGTATCCGAGGGCATGAATTCTTCCCCCATTAACCTCCAAAATGAGTTTGAAAATAAGTACGTTAAATATAGGACTCTAGAACCGCGCTACCAAGCAGAAAAGTAACGTGAGCTATGCGTGCAACTTTGAATTTTTTGATAGCCACATAAACATGAATCAAATAACAGGTGAAATTATTTTTCATAGTCTATTTTATTTAACCCATTGTTTTCTATGTATTACCAATTCAACACATAATCAATAAAAAATGGTTGTTGGGTATTTTATTGTTGTTGTTGTCGTTGCTATTTTAAGTCTTCAAAATCTGGTGTGAATTTCACACTTAAAAACGCATTTCAGTTCAGGTGTTCAACAGCCACATGTGGCTAACATTACCATTTTAGATAGTAGCTCTAGGATATTTTCCACTCCTGAAATGAAGGAGTTAATCTGTGAAAGGCAATACCACTGCACTTTTCCTTAGGATGAGATGGATTAGGAAGGATTTCTATACACTCTCCTGACATTATGACTTTGGTCTATATTATTTTTCTCTGAAATAAACAAAATGTCAATTTGACAAGGGTCACGGCTAGAAGTGATTAAAAGAGTAATTCGAAGACAAACCAAGCCATACGCGAATCTAATATTTCAAGGTTTATTTCCTCTGTTCACTTGTCTTTAAACTGGAGGGTGCGTAATTCTTAATCTAGAAAAAAGAGAAAGAAAGATGTCTTACACATTCAAGCTTATTGCGTATGGTAAACAATATAAGACACTGACTCTAAAAATGAATTACAAACAAGGTATATTTTCCACCTGAATTATAGTATGTGAACATGTTTGTCTTTACTCCTATAAGAAGCTTTTTTTTAAATTTCTGTGGGTTTATATTTCATATAATGCACAGATGTCATTTATATAAAATCCAGTAAGACATTTGGCAGCTGTTGTAATAGAGTGGTCGAAAGCATAGAATTGAGAGATGGATCTGGGTTCAGATTCCAGCTTTACCTCTTCCTGTGTGTAACTTTGAGCCAGTTTCTTTGCCTCTTTGAGCTTCAGTTTTAGCTTCTCTGAACTGGAGAGAACGCTATCTATTTACAGGGTGATGGTAAGGATTAAATAAGATAGGCTATGTCAGAAAGAGTTCCTGGTACCTGGCAAGCACTCCGTAAATGGCAGCTTTTACTGTTAGTGAACAAAGATCTAACAATAAGGCAGACTACATAATATCCACCTTGCCTTCAACATTTCTCACAGTCTATCAGTTAAGAAACATTTGTAACTCACATATGGAACTATGAATTACCACGAGTGCCACTAAATTCTACGGTATTCAGAAATTTACCAGTAAAAGGGTCATTTTCCATTCAGTGCTGGGCAAATTGTTCATAAAAATCCATAGGTTCAAAGCAACCTGGCTGAGAAGGTTTTCTTTTTTTTTTTCTCCTGTTCTTTTGTCTCTTAATCCCCACACTGTGGCCTGATTCCCATAACAGCTGAAATTAGCACTTTAATTTCCACATTATCTCCTTTATATTAGAGATGAATAATGTGCGAGAATAAAAAGGGGGATCTTAGGGGGAATTACCAAAGATGAAAAAAAAAAGTATTATGCTTCTTCCTGAACAGCTTTTATATCCTGCACTGAATTATTACTGGTAAAGGAGAATAGTTCTCCAGCCATTCAGTCTAGATCCAAATCAGAATTTATCCCTCTGGGAGACAGAAGTCTCCTGAGATAAACCTCCTACATTACTTGCCCCATAGCTTCTCACTAGCCACTTCAAACCAAGTGGTTTAAGTACACTCATTTTGAACAAAATGCTAAGGATCATGTAGTTCTAACAATAATAATAACAGCTCAAATTTATGCAATTGCAGCCTATGGGCCAAGCATGGGGCTAAGCATTCCACATGTGTTAATTCATTTATTCAACTCTGTGAAGTATTGGCAGATGCAGAAATTGAAACACAGAAGTTTAGTAACTTGCTCCAAATCACACAGTCCGGAAGTGGTGGGACCAAGATTCCAAGAGAGACATTTTGATACCAGGTTCACTCACCACTGCACAGAACCTAAAGGAGACCCAAAACATATACAACCTTCCAGTAAATTCTGCTGGCGCTACTTCCAAAATACATTCCCCATCCATTCACTTGCTTCCATCTTCACCCAAACCACCAACTTCTGTCTAGAGAATCCCAGTACCTTCCAATTATTCTGCTTCTGTGCCCACCCTCCCACCGCTGGTATTCCACAGGACAGCTAAGTGAACATTTTTTAACAGAAAGCAGACTTTGTTCTAATTTTGCTCCAATGCATGGAGCCTTCCACTGGCTTCCCCATCCCTCTTAGAATGAGTCCGAAGTACTTATCATGCTCTTTAAAATTGCAGAGCCCAGGCTCTGTCAACACCTTCACCTAACCTACTCCAACTCCCCTCATTCATCACATTGTCCTTTCTTTCCCCCAAGAATGTCAAGCTCATTCCTTAGGTCCTTTGCACCTGCCGTTCCTTCCACCTGGCATACTCATGCCTCAAGACATCTGGCGTGGCTTCACGTGGCTGAGTACTTCTTGCCATGCACAAAGATCACCTCCTGAGAGACCATTTCTCATCACCCAGGCTAAAGCCATCCACTTCTTCCTCCACTTCCCCATTTGCTGTCTACACAATATGACCCCCTGTTTCACTTTCTTCAAAACACCACTCTTTACAAAGGCATTTGTCTGTATTTTGCTACCTTAGTTTTCTACCTCCCCTCTGTTGCTGGCAGAAAGTTCCATAAAACAGAGATCTCGCCCCTCATATTTACCTCTGTGTCTTCTGGGCCGAGAATGTGACCTGACACATTAAAGGCATTTACTCAGTAAAAATTTTATTGAACAAAAATAGGAATAAGTTATTTAATTTGTTATATGACAAAAAGCAGTCACTTTTTAAAAAAGATTTTATTTATTTATTAGAGAGAGAGAGTGTGTGAGCACGAGCAAGATGAGGGGCAGGGGGGAAGCAGATTCGTCGCTGAGCAGGGAGCCAGATGAGGGGCTCTATCTCAGGACCCTGGGATCATGACCTGAGCCAAAGGCAGATGCTTAAAATTGAGCCACGCAGCAACACCCCCCCCCCAAAAGCAGTCACCTTTAAGCATGTAATTCTCTGGAGTCCTATCAATAACAACGAGTCAGCAAGAAATGGGATAATAACAAGGACAGACAGAGAAGCTATGAGTGATTAATTTCAAAAAGAAACAAGGAACCAGACAAAATGTGGTTTACGTTGCTGGCATTTTTCCTGTGCCTCCTACTGTATCTCTTCCCTCATTGATCCAAGCAAGCTATAGGGCCAACCCTGTGTTCACAGGCAAGGAAGTACATTCCTCCAAATATTTAGAGAGGCCCCAAATATTTAGGAAAATAGTCTATCACAGGCCCTTTTGTATTTTCCAAGATCTCTGCAATGAGTGTATATAATATTTATTAAAAGAAAAATACCTGAGATATTGATTCTTTAAGTACTTTTCCTTTTCTTCAGCAGGAAACACATTTCATTGCCGGTACTATGCTAGGTTTTTGGCTACATAAATATGGAAGGAATTCTAAAGAGGGCTCTGCGTGTTCACACAAATAATAATGACACAAATGCTCTTTATATGATTTGTAAAAAGTGTTTTTAAATGATAGGATATTAAGTAAAAATTAGCTGCAATAACAGAAATTTTGACTTTCAAGGGCTTAAAAAGTAAAGGCTATTCTTTCACATAATAAGAAATATAAGTTTAAGTGTCTTCCATCGCTTTCACAACTCAGTTATGTGAAAGTCAACTTTTCATCAATTTTCTTGACCTTTCTCTCAAATTTAGAGCCCATTGTCACAGACGGTGGCTGTTGCTATGGGTCTAACATCTTCAATGAAAGAAAGAGGAAAAGGAGGTAAGAAAAGCAAAGCAGTCTCCTTAGTCCCTTTATTGAAAAAGCAAATTCTTCTGACGTTCCTCCCACAGACTTGTCCTCATATCCTATTGGCCAGAAATGAATCACTTCCACACTTCCAGATACCAGGAGGTTTGGGAACACGGGGAAAGGTTTTGCTGTGATTGGTTTAGGACAACCATGATGTTTCCGGGGGTGTGGCATATCTCTGCCTTAAACAAAGTCTGGGTTGTGTGAGCAAAGACGAGTTCATGTCTACTGTAGAAGCAAAAAGAAGGTATGATTCATTCTGATAAGTGAACTCGGTGGACATTTTAGCTGCACCTGGAAGGATAGTGGGATTGTGCCTCATAGAGTAGAAGAGTGGCATTTCATAGAAGACGTGTAGCATGAGAGCCAGCAGGAAGGAAATGCTGACTAGTTAGTCTGGTGTAACTACAGTGTACAGTGTGGAATTGTCAAGAGAAAGTAGAGCTGGAGAGACAGGATAGGACCAGATGATGGATAATAAAAATAGTTTGCATTTATTGGGTGCTTACTATAGATCGGATACTTTTACACCCATCATCTCATTAAATTTTCACAATTCCACCAGCACTACTATTTCCCCCCATTTTACAAATGAGGTTAAGTAACTTGCTCAAGGTCATGTAGCTTAAATAGGGTAGAGCCAGGATTGAGTCTGAACTACACTGTAATGCTGAAGAGAGGGTGTTCTTTTTTTTTTTTAATCTTTTATTTATTTATTTGACAGATCACAAGTAGGCAGAGAGGCAGGCAGAGAGAGAGGGGGAAGTAGGCTCCCTGCTCAGCAGAGAGCCTGATGCGGGGCTCGATCCCAGGACCCTGGGATCATGACCTGAGCCGAAGGCAGAGACTTTAACCCGCTGAGCCACCCAGGTGCCCCGAGAGGGTGTTCTGAAGTCAGACTGCCCACAGCCTACACTCCCACCCTCTCTCACTTACCCCCTGACCCCTACCTCATTTTTTTCCTCCAGGAACCCCCAGGGACGTGCTTTGCAACCACCGAACACAAGCTAAAAGCCAGTGTGGTAGAGAACTCCCGCATGCTTAGAGAAGAGAATGAACGAGGAAGGACCTGGAATTGGGAAGATTAATAGAGACTGAATCATCCAAAAAAGCTTCTTTTTGTCTGTACCCCTCAAATCAGGCAAAAGGGAGACCGTTAGTAAGTTCGAAATGTTTGTTCCTCCCTCCAGCCAATTTACATTATCGGGCATAAACGAGAAAGCATATGAGCCAATGGCTGGGCTATAACTCATCTGCTAGAAGAGAGGAGATGAGCTTAACAGTAAAGCTTCCCAGAAACATCTTTCAGGCACCAGTTTAGCTGCTTTTAGTACTGCCCGAAACTGACAGTCCATACAATACATCTTTACTTCTTCATACCAACTTTAATCATGATGTAAAATGAGGCTTCTAGAATTCAACAGTACGTGTAGTCACATGGTCCTCTACTTATTTTAGAATATGACAATTTCCTGAGCATCTGGGTGGCTCAGTCATTAAGTGTCTGCCTTCGACTCAGGTCATGATCCGGGGGTCCTGGGATCGAGCCCTGCATCGGGGTCCCTGCTCAGCGGGAAGCCTGCTTCTCTCCCACTCCCCCTGCTTGTGTTCCCTCTCTCAATGTGTCTCTCTCTGTCAAATAAATAAATAAAATCTTTAAAAAAAAAAGTGTATGATGATTTCCCATCACCATCCATCTTATAAAAATCTTTCTCCCCCAACACACACATTTTTTAAATAAACAAAGACATATAAACATAATCAAAATCTATAAAGTAATGGATGTGAATATTCTAATTTTTCTTCTAAGAGCCAAACAGTTTCAATGTTCTACTTTATTTTAGGGTGGGTTACATCAGTGTTTCTTAAATGAGCACTATTGTATTGACAACCCTGGCCACCAATAGCACTCCCCAACCATCATGATAGTCAAAAAATAATAATAATAATAAATTCCCACACACATTTCCAAGCACTTCCTCGGGAGGCATTTTTCCTTCTCTCTCCTTCTAGTGTCTTGAGAGATATTGTTTGAAATGTGGCAGAATTAGGACAGAAGTTTAGTTCTATCTATCTACTTATAGGAAATGAATTGATTTCATATCCACAAAATAGGCATAATTTTAGTACCTGCCTTATTGTATGGATCAAATGAAACATGTAAAACATAATGCTTGACGGATGCTCAAGTACACAGTACCATCCAGGTGAATATGCTAGCTTGAAACAAGCATAGCATCTAAACAATTTTCGTCCTCCCCCGGGGAAATGCTTAGGTAGGCAAACAGAGTTTTAATTCACTGTTTGTTCTGCATTGCCATATTTTGATTCCTGTTCACTCACAAAATTAGATAACTTGAAGCAATATTTTCAAAAATTGAATATAGCTATATGATTGGTAAAAAGTAGGACATTATAGAAATAATAATGGAAGAGAGGGTAAAGTCCATTCCAGAAAAGGTGAGAGTTCCAGATCAGTAACGTCATAGGATTCTAGGAAGTTCTGTTTCCTTGATTTATGGACTCAGAGTTTGGAAACTGATCTTTAGGATTTCTTATAGAGAACATTCCTTCAATGAGTGGGAAGTTAAACCAGATAATCTAAAAGGTTCATACAATTTCTAAAGATTTATTAAAACTTCTATGATTGGATCAGTCCAATCTCTAGCCTTAAAGATGCTTTAAATTATTCTAGCCTATAATATTCCTTATGTATTATAATAACTGTACACAATAGCTTAAAGGTGAGCCACTAATCTTGAGTTGATAACTGGGAACAAAATGTGGCTTCTATCCACTAATTTATATTTACATACCCAAGACATATAAACATTTTTGTCACAGAGATTTAACTAAGCAAACAATATGTAGGGGCATTTACAAACACTCAGTTCCTTTCCAAAAGGAATGAAAATAAAGAAAAGGAAAAAGGGATCTTTTTATATACTTTATTAAATATTCCAATTTTAGATTTCAGTTTTACATAAAACTATTCCAGGAGCAAAAGATATTTCTTTAGCAGAGAAATTTACTCTGCTGGATATTTCCCATTACCCTTCTAAGATATTCCTCATCCTGCTTTGGACCTGGGAGACAAACCTTTATAGACTGTGTCAACCGGGCTCTTGGCTTTCTGTGTCTTCTCTCTCCAAGAGGACAGAATAGCAAGAAATGGGTGGAAGGAAGAAAGAGAGGAGGGAAGTATTTCTTCTGCTTCCTTCATTGTGTGATCAGGGCAGTTGACTACGTTCTTCAACTAAATGCCTGGCAATAGTCACCTATAGGTGAGGTGAGATTCTAGTAACCATTCCCTACCCTGTCCTTTTACGTCTAGGGTAGTAAAGTTTTCCACTGCTACTAGCCCTGAAGGATAGCACTTTTCCCTGTTAGTTTCCCTAAATATAATATCCCTTATATTATAATAGTTTCCCTTAATATCTGTAATATATTCTTTATTAAACATTTCTCTGTTAGCAATTTTGGGTATGTCATCCATTTCCTGCTGGAACTCTGGTGGCTACATTCACTTTTTGAAATTGCTTACAAAGTCATTTGATGACTACAGCATTGGGTCATTTGCAGCACAATGGTTCTGGGTGCTGGTTTTGGAGTCTAAATGCTTGTGTTCAAATCATAACTCAACCACTTACCTACTTCAAATCTCCACCAAATTTCTTAGCTTTTCCACATCTCAGTTTCCCCACCTACAAAACAAAATGGATACTAATGGTAACTACTCCATGGTGCTATTTTGAAGATTGAAATCGCTTAAAGAATGCCTGGCACATCGTAAATTCTTACAAATGTGGATTATTTTTATTATGTCTTCTAACATCCTATATGATCCTGGGTGGTAGGCACTGAAATAAATAGTGGTAAAAATAACAATATATCTAAAAATAGTGTAAGCAATCATCACTTCAGTGCTTCCATTCATCGACATTTGGAATTGAAGACAAATGTATTGGACTAATTTCTTTTGAATCTCAGGTGCCATTTTTAAAATCATTGTTCTAAATTCATCTATGGTATGATTTCACTCATATGTAGAATGTAAGAAATAAAACAAGCAAGCAAAGGGAGAAAAAAGAGAGAGACAAACCAAGAAACAGATTCTTTTTCTTAAAGACTTTGTTTGAGAGAGAGAGAACAAGCACAAGCAGGGGGAGCAGCAGGCAAAGGGAGAAGCAGGCTCCCCACTGAGCAAGGAGTCTGATGCAGGGCTCAATCCCAGGACCCTGGGATCATAATCTGAGCCAAAGGCAAATGCTTAACCAACTGAGACACCCACATGCCCCAAGAAACAGACTCTTAAGTATGGAGAACAAACTGATGGTCACCAGATGGGAGGTGAGTGGGGGGATGGGTGAAATAGGTGATGAGCACTGGGTGATGTATGGAATTGATGAATCACTCTATTGTACACTTGAAACTAGCATAATACTGTATGTTAACTATACTGGAGTTAAAACTAAAAATAAAATAAAATTTTAAAAAATTCCAGCTACAGTGGTAAATTAAATTGTAACTGGTGAAGCGCTCATGTTGTAGGGAAAAAATTGGTGGCATACTTAAATAGGTTCACTGAGGAGAGTTTAACAAAGGGACTATTTATAAGGGTATGGGAAAGGTTAAGGGAAACCTGCAAGGAAGGGTGAGAAATCGCAATGCCAGCAACATCTAGGAACTGTTACCATCCTTAGGCCTGAAGGCACAATGGGGAAGAAAGAAGGAAGAATAGGTTAAGGGAGCTTTGAGACACCTGTACCTATAATTATAGGGAGGGCTGCCTGACAGGAACAATGGCCCTCAGCCAAGCAGCCGGGGAAACAAAGAACCTGAACTTACTTTATTCTAAACCTCTAATCTTCTACTGATGCCTCCCCTCCGGAGAGGGCAGGGGAACTTCAGTCCATAGAGGGTAGCCTCCAGGAAACAGAAAAGGCTATAGAGGCATGGACGGATGCGACATGGGTATGAAAAGACAAATAGATTATGCCTAACACAACATATAAAACCAAAATAAATACAATTTTCTTAACATTTTTTTTCTACATGCCTACTTCTGTATCCCTCCAAAAAATTCATCATTATTTTTGATTGTCATTCTAAGTGATTTTTTTTTTTTTTTAGAGAGAGAGATCCCATGTGTGAATGGGAATGAGGGTGGGGGACAGAGGGAGAGAGAGAACCTCAAGCAGGCTCCACACCCAAGAGAGAGCCCAACATGGGGCTTGACATGGGGCTCAATCTCACAACCCTGAGATCATGACTGGAAATCAAGAATTAGATACTTAACCAACTGAGCCACTAAGGCATCCCAGCCATTCTAAGGGATTTTATGACAGCAGAAAGTAGAATTACAAATAAAATATGGAAAATGTGTCAATATATGTGATATAATTAATATTACCTAGAAATCAACTCTATCAAATTTCATTATATGTATCCAAAGCGCTTCCAGCATGGATTCACCTTTTAATGATGAACTACTATTAAGTGCTTCCTGTATATGAGGTATTTTTTTTTAAGATTTTATTTATTTATTTGACACAGAGAGAGAGATATCACGAGTAGGCAGAGAAGCAGGCAGAGAGAGAGGGGGAAGCAGGCTCCCTGCTGAACAGAGAGCCCGATGCGTGGCTCGATCCCAGAACCCTGATCATGACCTGAGCTGAAGGCAGAGGCTTAACCCACTGAGCCATCCAGGCGCCCCTATGAGGTGTCTTTTATATATGTCTTCATTTAGTTCTCATATCCACTCTAGAAGGAAGACATCATACCCCATTTTTGGTACACATATAAAGAGGAAGTAACAGGTTAAAAGATATTTAGTGATTGACAGAGTTCATATGGCCAGAGCAGCCCTCTAAAAACCCCTCAGAAAAATCCAAGCTTAAGAGCTGAAAATTCTAGGAATAAACCTGCAACTCAGAAGCAGAACATAAATCTGAATAGCAGAACCAAGAAGTCAATAGGAGTGGCGATGTTGGCAGATAGAGTAGAAGCTTTCAGCAAAGGTGAGTTCTGGCCTTGCTGTGTGCTGTCTTAGGGCCTCTGGCCCTATTAGAAATGAAATGTGGTCCCACCATGTCCAGCTGTCTTACAGAGCCAGGGAGGGAACCAATATTTTCCCTCCTGAAATTAACAGTTTATGGCTATGGAAGACTTTTTTCCCTTCCCTCATGTCAATATTAAAAGAAAACACAACTTTCCTTTCCTACCCACCCCCATTTTCCCTCATCCTTAGTGGCAGGCAATACATCATCCCCACCTCCTTGGCTTAAGAAAAAGCAGATAACAGGATCCCAGAGCAGACTGACAGGGAGGAATTAGTCCCACCCATTTTTGCCCCTTCAAGAATAAGCCGTCAGTGCCACTGGTGGGAGCACAAGGCAGCATCAGTTTTTTGATGAAAAAAGAGATCATAGAAAACCCATCTCACTGTGGGCTTGCCAGCTGGAAGCTTGACTGAGGAAGAGAGACAAGCAGGTGAAAATGGCTCGCCAAGAGGTCAAAAAAAGTCGATATAAAAAATGAGACAAAAGTCCTAGGAGCATAGTAAAATTCTTCAGCTTTCATAACCCCACCACAATTGTGTCAGCTTTGCTGGGTCAATTAGCTGCCTACCCTAGCTTCCTCTGTTGTTAATAATGGGCAATATCCTCTCCCTTTAAAGAATGAAAATGAGGGATTTGTGGTTATAGTAAGCTATCATTAAAAGCACATGAATTCCTAAAAGCCTCTGAAAATAAATTAGTCTTTTCACATTACCATCTGCAACCATTTCACCTCAGCTAGTGATCCCATTAGCCCTCGTGCACTCTAAATAGGAGAGGGCTTGGATATTACTTAAGGAAAGATCTCCAAGGGAAATCAAGTGGTTGCAAAGATCAAAAAGAAGAATTCCAAAGGTGGCATCGGTACTCTCACATTGCTCCAGAGCCAGGACCCCTGGGCCACGCAAGGGACGCCAACTGGGCCATCTCTCAAAGACAGAGATGGCCTCTCTAGTACAAGTCATCAATAAAACTCCAGGATGACTGGAAACAAGGAGGGAATCTGCACATCCACGTTTAAGTATAATCTACTTAACCCCCATCTACAGGTCTCTGCTTTCCAATAAACTGGAACAAGTTTGAAACCGTTCTCTGGGCCTCTCTGCTGCATCCATCGCTGCTCATACGGTCTCCCTTTGGAACTTACCTTTTCCCCTGGTACACCGGGTTGGGTAGCGTCCCCCGAAAATTCAGGTACTCCTCAAACCTTGAAATGTGGCCTTATTTGCAAATAGAATCATTAAAGATAGAATTAATTCAATTAATATGAGATCACACTGGAATAGGATAAGCCCTTCATTGGATATGACTGGTGTCCTTATAATAAGAAGAGACAGATTCAGAGACATTTAAGGAGAACTCCATGTGACAGCAGAGGTAGGATAGGAGTGATGTGTCCATAAGCCAAGGATTGCCAGCAATACCACCAACCTGCGAGAGAATTAATTTCTGTAGCTTTAAGTCTCCCAGTTGGGGTATTTCGTTGTGACTACCCTAGGAACCTAAGGTCCCTGGGTGCGGGCATGCCACAGGCTTTGGCATCACCCACTCTCTAACCGCGATACTACCTAGCCTTTAAATGATGGCCTTTCTCCAGGCTCTTTTGTCACTCTAACCTCACCTTAGCTGACGTCATCCCTATTCATAACTTCATTACAGCCTTCATATACTTGACTCCTACATTTATCCCACCTGAAGCATCTGGTCTGTAACTTTCTAGTTCATCTCTTGACTTTCTCAAAGCTCCTCAAACGCATCTTCCTCCCAGTCTCATGTTTTATCCAGTAGTCCCTCTCTAATGCCAGGGTCAGCAGACCTTTTCTGTAAAGACCCAGATAATAAATATTTTAGGCTTAGTGAGCCAGGCTCTGCTACAGTATCTCAACTCTGCATGTAGAGCAGAAAAGCAGCCACACATGATATATTTTTTTTTTTAAAATGAGCATGGCCGTGTTCCAGTAAAACTTTCCTTTCAAAAAACAAGCAGCAGGCAAGACTTGGCATACAGGCCACAGTTTGCCATCCCCTGCTCTAAAGGGTTGAACCCCCACCATAGTTGCATTACCTATTATGCCAGCCAGAAACCTGCTTTTGACAGCTTCTCCCCTCGCTCCTTTCCCCTAATATCCTCTCAGCCTTGCAAACTTTGCTTTCTAAACAGCTCTAGTCCACCCCCTGCTCCACATTTCCTCCACTGTTCCCCTTGTTCTTTTTTCCCTGGGTCATGGCCCCAGTCCATTGACTCGTCCACTCACAGCCACTGACAGCCCCACCCCATCCCCAAAGTGCTCTATGCATCACAACAGAGCAATCTTCTCAAAAATTTGACAAATTGAGTCATGCCACTTACACCCATTGTTCTTACAACAATGACGAAATTCCTTAACACAGGGAGCCTGGGTGGCTCAGTGGGTTAAAGCCTCTGCCTTAGGCTCTGGTCATGTTCCCAGGGTCCTGGGATCGAGCCCCACATCAGGCTCTCTGCTCAGCGGGGGGCCTGCTTCCTCCTCTCTCTCTGCCTGCCTCTCTGCCTACCTGTGATCTCTGTCTGTCAAATAAATAAGTAAAATCTTTTAAAAAAAATTCCTTAACACAGCCAGCTATCCCCCTACATGGCTTGGCCCTTACCTGCCCATCCAGCCTTATCTCATTCCCTACATCCTTTTCTTGTCCCTCATCCAGGAATGCTTTTTTAACTTTTCAGTTCCTCTTACTTACCTCTTTGCACATACTTTTCCCTCTTCCTAGTGTACCTTAATTGTCCTCTTTCCCTAGCGAATGTCTATTCATCTTTCAGACCCAAGCCAAGCACTGTTCTGGACTCATTACATAGCCCGTGTGCCCATTAAAATTTCTTAAAGCGTTTGTACATCTGTGCATTATAGTCTGAGCTATAGTTTTATACTTAAGAAGAGGATTATCTAATCAATAACTGTCTTTTCTACTAAACTGTAAGCTGTCTGAGGGCAGGGACCTTGTTTCTTTTTGCCCTCCGAAGGGTCCCCATCACCAAGGACAGCAGATGCTTGAAAATGAATGGATAAATAAGTATGAATAAATCTTGATGCGTATGGGGATTCATCCTCCTTTCACTCCTGCTTTATCCATGGCTGCTCTACATTTCTCTGTTTCTTACACTAGAATCCCATAAAGACTTCTTTTTAAAGAATGGTTTAATATCTTGACAACCATGAGCTAGAAATTTCTTTACCTCTGCAGGGCTTCCAACTGTAAAGCCAAAACCGAGTCAGCAGACACCTGTGCAGGAATGTCATTTCTACAGAAAGCAGCCAGACAGAGCTTGGAAAACTCTTGTCTCTTGTTCATATGGTGAGTGTAAATTTAAAAATTTGGATTCTATTTTATTTACCTCCCACATTAATTTTTAAAGGCACACTAAATTTCATATTATTAAGTTTTTCATGACTAAGAAAGCATCACAGAGACTTTTTTCTTCCCTAAAGGCCAAAAGTCTTACTGGACCACCGAATAGTATTAGATAATTGCAACCGTATAATATTACTAAGAAAAGAAATCACAGAGTAATTGAAAATAACAACTATCATCTGTCCGTGATGGGTTAATTTGTCCACCGTGCTTACTTTGACATGTCTATTTTCAGTGTACTGATGAAGTTGTGTGCCTATGCTACTTAGATCTTGGCATCACATCAAAATTATGTGTTGAGCCTGACAAAGTGGTAAATTCTATTTGAGTTCCCTTTTTTACATTAAATGTTATACATATGGTGTTTTTTTTTTAAAGACTCCTTTTATATATTTTTGGAAGGTTGTGCATTGCACAAGAAAGAGTTTTGAATAGGAATTAGGAAACTCAGTCTCTAAACCTATGTCACTAACTAGCTAGCTGGCTTATCATTAACTTTCCGAATCTGTTTCTTCATCTATAATAATGATGATAAGGGCACATTTCCTACCTACTTATCTAGAAGCATTGTTATGACACTCTAGGAAGATAATGTGTGAAAGAGTTCAAATAGTTCATGCAAATACAAGGAACGTTTATTGTTATTAGTATTTATTATAGAAAACAGGAAAAGCAGAGAGGCACAATCTACAAAGTATGGGTGAATAATAGTTAGTTGATAAAAGGTTTCAAGTTATTGATGGATAATAGTTAATTAGTGACCAGTATGCAAAATACGAACATATTTCCAAATAACTTCCAAGGAAAAAAATATTGAGGAGGAATGTGTATTTATCTGGAAGCATTTGCACAGCATGTTGCTAAAGGCAAAACAAGGACAATAAGAAAGCAATAGATGCTTCATGGTACCAGAGAGATGGCAGGAAGGAATGAGAAAAGGAGGAAGAAAAGGGGGAGGGGAGGAGGAGGAGGGAAGGAAAGCTAAAGGACATTAAAGTATGATAAGCCTAACAACTTCTGGATGGAAGAAATATGAATCCTTTTTACCCTTTGTGTTTTCTGTGTTTGCCAGGTTTTCCAAATGGAATATTGATTATATTTATATTATGAAAAGAAGACAGTATATTTTTTAAAGTGCAAAATGAGCCATGGGTAGTATAAGTTTAAGGTTGGCAGATTTTTCATATAATTCAACCATATTCAATATATATTCAATATTGGCTTTATTAAAGTTTGTTTGCTGAAATAAAAATCAAACCATAACTTACATTTCTGCAAACTCTGGTATCATAGGGAGAGGGTAAGATTATTCAAGATGCATTAATAAGCTTTCTTTAAAAACTGGGTGTTGCCCCTCTGCCACAATTTTCCAACATGATGGGTCATTTGGGAAGCGCTACTTTCTGTCAGAACAAAGAGGAGAAGTACATATAATCTTTGAAAGAAGGGTTGGTTTTGTGTTTTGAGGAGACTTTTGTTTGGTTTTCAAGGCTAGATGTGGGTTCCGCTTTAAGAAAAATCCAATAAAACAACAACAACAACAACAACAAAAAGTCTTTGTATCCCCAAAGTGGATTTACAATTTGACATATATGGGAAAGAAAAAAAAAAAAAAACTCACAAAATTGAATGCTGGTTCCTTGAAATCTATATATCTGATAATGTGGTCAAAAATCAATTTTTCCTTCATCTTGATAAAATTAAATGGTTTTTTTTGTTGCTTTCTATGTTTAGAATTTTGAAAAATAGATTGAAGAGAACAAATATTTATATCGACTTTTTTTTTTTCTGGAACTTGAAGCAGTTTGATGTGAGGGGTCAGGTTATAATACACCACTGTTTGTACCATCTCCTAAAGCAGAGATGGGAGGAAGATTTGAGACTTTTCCGTATCAACCATGAAAGAATTTTAATACTGTACAAGTTGTTTGAGGGTAAAGGTATGGGTTTTCTTCTCATATTTCATTTCTTTAATGTATTAATTGAGTTCCCTGGATTGTTCAAATGAAGGAAACTGAGAAGCCACATCCAAGTTGAACAGGACAATGGAATGTAATTGGTTGTCACAGTCTGATTGGTTATGGAAAGAAGAAATGGTTGTAAGCATGCCGAAAATTTGCTGTCCCCTCCAACCCACTGATTTTACCTAGAAGAAAAGAGAGCCCCAGAGATCTGAATTTTCTGTTTCATGAGATTTATGAAGGGCCTAACAGTGCCCATCCACCTTCAGCATCTTCCTCCACTGTTAATATCTGTTCTTTATGAAGCTCTCTGGCTCAAAAATTTACATCTATTTCCCCATCATCCTCCTATTATTTCCTATTCTTTATATTCTACCACCACTCAGGTCTCCTATTTCCCACCTATTCTCTGGAAGCCATTGACATTTATCTTTTGACACCACATCTCCTCAGACCTCAAGGTGTCGATTAATTAACAATGAAAAAAAATCATTGTCATCACCGGGTTGTTAACACTATTTGAGACCCCATAGTTATGAACCTTATTTAATTACAACATATTTGAACCAAACTTTGACCCCAGTTGTCCAATTCTCTCTCTCAAATATATTTTTGGAGAGGTATGGCCCGTAGCAGATTTGGGGAAGATATTTTTTAGACACAAAAGTCCGATTAAATTGTCGAGATATGTCTCTGCTTTAACAGAAAGTTTCCCACTAGCTTGTCATCAGTTCTGCTGTCAATCCAAAAGGATTTCACCTCTTTAGATCAGAGGCTGGAGACATGATCCTACTCCCCTTTGTTCTTCTCTGCCTGTTTCTCCACATCCTATTAATGCTAACCGTATTTGTTTTTCAAGATGAGGGTGAACTTCTTCAGAGATAAAGAAGCCAAATCATGGGGCGCCTGGGTGGCTCAGTGGGTTAAAGCCTCTGCCTTCGGCTCAGGTCATGATCCCAGG
>PISX010030074.1:0-19187 GCA_004024625.1 Mellivora capensis | reverse complement strand
TTCATGATTTTGTTTATTTGGGTCCTTTCTCTTTTCTTTTTGATAAGTCTGGCCAGGGGTTTATCAATCTTATTAATTCTTTCAAAGAACCAGCTCCTAGTTTCGTTGATTTGTTCTATTGTTTTTTTGGTTTCTATTTCGTTGATTTCTGCTCTGATCTTTATGATTTCTCTTCTCCTGCTGGTTTTAGGCTTTCTTTTTTGTTCTTTCTCCAGCTCCTTTAGATGTAGGGTTAAGTTGTGTATTTGAGACCTTTCTTGTTTCTTGAGAAAGGCTTGTACCGCTATATATTTTCCTCTCAGGACTGTCTTTGCTGTGTCCCACAGATTTTGAACCATTGTGTTTTCATTATCATTTGTTTCCATGAATTTTTTCAATTCTTCTTTAATTTCCTGGTTGACCCATTCATTCTTTAGAAGAATGCTGTTTAGTCTCCATGTATTTGGGTTCTTTCCAAATTTCCTCTTGTGATTGAGTTCTAGCTTCAGAGCATTGTGGTCTGAAAATATGCAAGGAATGATCCCAATCTTTTGATACTGTTTGAGGCCTGATTTATGACCCAGGATGTGGTCTGTTCTGGAGAATGTTCCATGTGCACTAGAGAAGAATGTGTATTATGTTGCTTTGGGATGAAATGTTCTGAATATATCTGTGATGTCCATCTGGTCCAGTGTGTCATTTAAGGCCTTTATTTCCTTGTTGATTTTTTGTTTGGATGATCTGTCCATTTCAGTAAGGGGCGTTATATCACTCATTCTTGATCCTCCCAAACTTTCGCTAATACATCTCTTGGTCTAAATTTCTTTTTTTAAAAAATATTTTATTTATTTATTTATTTGACAGGCAGAGATCACAAGTAGGCAGAGAGGCAGGCAGAGAGAGAGGAGGAAGCATGGTCCCTGCTGAGCAGAGAGCCCGATGTGGGGCTCAATCCCAGGACCCTGGGATCATGACCTAAGCTGAAGGCAGAGGCTTAACCTACTGAGCCACCCAGGTGCCCCTTGGTCTAAATTTCTATCTCAGTGACATAACCAAGATCTTTATCCCTTAAGGGCCTAAGCCCCTCATTATTCTTCCTTTGTCAGGTCATAGTTGCTACAATTGCCTCTTTATAGTAATCACTGTCACGAAAGCACTAGAAGTCATCCCACTGAATCCCCTGAGATTTAGCTGTATTTTCCCAGCTCCCATTAGGTAGCAACCACCCTGTATCCTCAGGATGATCAAAACTGATTGCCACTGTCAGAGTAGTAACTCCTTTCTTGGCCTTACGGTCTTCTGGCATGAGGACCTCCAAATGACCAAGTGGTATATAAAATTTTAGATGAGGTGTGTTTCCCTGGTGGCAGTATCCCCCTTTCCTTTCCCTTCAAAGGGAAATAAATCCTCTAGTCCAGAATGATGTGGAAACAGGAAGCATCAACATCTAAGTGTGTCACTGAAGGTGAGAGTTGGTGGGGAGATAGTCCTACTTCTACCTTGGCCCCCAGACCCATGTATTTTATCTAATAGGAACATAGCATCATAAAGAATAGCTCTCTAAGCTCAGAGCAATGTCCCTAACTGGGTCTTTCCCTGACCTTTAAGTGATCATTCCAGTGTGGGTTTGTGGATAATACAGTAGGATCATTAGTATCCCCAGTGGTCACATGTCCATTGTCACACCTCCTTGCTTTTAAGTAGATTTGTTGATGCAAAGGAATTTGAAATCCTATAATCATCATGATAATCAAGCAGCCCCCCTGAGTCCTCAGTTCATGCTGCTAAGTGTGGCAGTGTGGCGGGAAGGCAGATCATGCCCAGGGTATGTATTAACCCTGGTAAGAAGAGAGTTCTGCTACCTCCAGAGTGGAACTGGTCCAGTGTAATCAATTTGGCAACCAGTGGCTGGTTGGTCTCCCTGACCAACCAATACGCTATTGCGTCTTGAAACCTCAGTATTGTGTCTGCTTTTGACAGGCAGCAAAAGAGCTAAATCTGATGTAGTGGGAGAAAACCCATACTTCTGGGCTCATGGAGAACTACTGTCACCTTGGTTAATCTGTTCACAAACCTACTTAAGCATTGAAATAGACGAGAGACGGGCTGGTGACATCCTCTGGATGGATCCTCTCGTCCACGTTGATTATTGGACACTTCCTTGTGGTGGATGCTCTGTGGTGGGTATTGATGTGAGACATAGTGATCCAAACACTGTGCTTACACTCACTGCTCCTCAGTTCATGGTCACCCCAAGTGGAATTTGCCCTCCTCCCGTTCACCTGCTCAGGGTTCTGACCCTAGAGAAGAGCAGATGCTGGGCACGTTTCAAAGACCTCTGGCTTATAACTTCTGGTTATACCTCCTTAGACTCTTCCCTAGCCAGCCAGTTGGACTTTTATCCTCTTTTTGGGAGGAACCAGATTTTTAATCACACTGTGCTATCTTTACACTCTGCTCTTTATAAACTTTATACCATTTTCCCTCAGCTTTTGGTACTTGATCTTCTAAGGCAATCTTTTCATACTGTCAAAATCTATTTTCTTTCACTACTGAATTTGATGGTCATGGCTTTTAAGATTTTGTATTTTCGGTATATTTGTAAAAGCCTACAAAAGAGCTCAAGGGCAAAAATTTTATTCTGTTCTCTCTTTGTTCTTTAGTTCTCTCTCCTTTCTGATATTGAGCCTCAGGATTTTGGGCTAGTTTTAACAGAGAAAAGACTTCACACTGAGAAACAAAATACATTAGATGGTATTTGAAAACATCATCCCTTTGCCCATGATCTTCAAATGAAGTATTTGACATCAGGTTATTAAAAAGCCCCTCGTGTTTCCCTTTGCTCAAAGTTAGAGTCAGTGCCCCGGAGCCCTTGTGGAAGGGCGTGCAAGTCTGAGCAGGGTTTGGGTGCAGGACACAGGTGTCTGAACAACACTGTGCTACTCGCTGCGCACAGGAATGTGGTTGAGTCTTGGAGGTGAGAATCGTTTACGTGCAGGGAAAAGTACTGATCCTCTCTGTTAAGACTGGCTCTGAATCTTCCACTGATCTTCTCCTTCTCATTTGATCACATGTCTATCAGAATGTGGAGACTTTCCCCAGGATCCTGCCTCAACCATTGGAAGAAACCCAAAGAGTTTTCTCTGTAACTGCAGTTCACTGTGAAGCTCTTGCCTTCCTGAACTTTCAGGTCAGGAGGGCTCTGTTCCATTGGTGGTTGTCCATTTGACCCTGTTCAGAAGGAGTGAGAAGATTTTCATACATGAGAAACTGTTTTTTTTTTTTTTTTTAACTTTAAGGGAATTCTCCTTATTTATTTTACATTCCTTAGAATAAACCCCAGAGGGATCCCTGGGGTCCCCGTAGATTTCATTTCCAGAGCTGCACCATATCCCGCCCTTGGCCCTTCCCCTCACTCACAGGTTAGCTGGACACACAGGAGCATCAATGATGCTCTCAGGGGCGTCTCCATTCCTGCTTCTTCCTGGACTCTCTGAGGATTCAGTTTGGAGACCTGGAGCTGACCATGTTCAGTGGGACTGGTTCACTGTTGTAGATTCTTCTGCTTCTTTTGGCTTGGAAGCTTGGGTGATCTTCATTCTGTTCACAACCAATCAAAATCTGACCTGTCATGTCAAACTCATCATTGAATATCCTCTTTCCTGCTTCTCCCATCACACAGTTCTAGTTCCCAGCCAGTCACTTCTACCCATGGAAGCACTGCCCCCATGTGGTCTCAACTTTTTTATTAAACTTTTTTTTTCCAGTTTTTCCATAATACGATGTAACTCGTTCTGGTAGATCAAGGGAAGATAGACCATACGGAGAGGGAAAAGCAAACAAAAAAGAAAGACAACAAAACATAGTGCCAAAATGCTCTTCAGTGATGACTGTCTGAATATTCTTTGTGCCTGGGACTCTCTTCCTCCCACTTCCCACCTTTAATGGAAATCTATGAAGTTCTTTGCCTGTATGACTCCTGACTATATTCTGAGGGGCATAAATCAAAAGTTGAGAAAAGATCTGATCCTTTCCCTTAGTTGGTTAGTGTCTGCCATGGCTTTGTTATATCTTTCAATCTGAACAGGTTTAAATTAGCTGAAAAAGTTAGACCTCTTCCAAATTCCCTCTGAAAATATAAAAAAAAGAAATATAGTATCTTTTCTTGTAATATGTTCTCAGATGTGAGAAAGCAACCTGGTATCTAGCTCATGCTGAAAATGCTCCTGTGTGTCCAGCTAACCTGAGTGAGGGGGAGGGGAACAGCCAAGGGAGGGGTATGATGTAGCTCTGGAAATGAAATCTACAGGGAAGCCAGGCATCCCCTGGGGTTTATTCCAAGGAACGTAAAATAATTAAGGAAAGTTATTTTCATTTTTAAAGATTTTATTCGTTCATTTCAGGGAGAAAGATGGCATGAGCAGGGGGAGGGGTGGAGGTAGAGGGAGAAGCAGACTCCCCAGTGAGCAGGGAACCTGACTTGGGGCTTGGTCCTAGGACCCTGAGATCATGACCTGAACCAAGGCAGACACTTAACTGACTGAGCCACCCAGGTGCTTAATAAGGGAAATTCTTTTTAAAAATGTGCTTTTGCAAAAATCTGCGTATTTCTTGTATTTCGATGGACATCTTTGCAAATTCCAGTAATTTCTCATATTAGTTTTTACATATTAGCTATCTGAAACCCTGTTTTCTGGTATCCTATATTTACAGAAAGGATTAGGAAATGAAGAAAGAGATTAAGGAAGAAAGTTCTCTTCTATTCTTTGCATCCAGTCCTCACTCTGATAATTCTGTGTACCTACCACTTAACCAGATTTCCTCAGCTGTGTTCTCTGGACAAAGCATTGGCCTGGGCACACCTACCCTCATCCTTCTCTCCTTCAGTTCTTACTGTGGGCCTGAGATAAATGGCTGAGAGTTGGTGATGAGTAAAGAGCTGTGATCTTCTCTGATGTTAATTGTGGATATTGGTCTTCCATTCTTCATGTATGAAATTATGTATAATGGAGAGACTGCTTCTTTCAATATTTTTCCTGAAGAGCAGTGCAGTTGTAACTCAGATTGGAGTTAGCTCCCTCTCAGAGATGCAGAGTCAGAAATGAACTGTGCTCTACCTTCCCCTGTCCTCCGATTTCTGGAACCAAATCTGGAAACACAGTAATGCTAGCCAAACATCTGGGTGTATTTCTTAAAAATTTCTCTCTATTGATAAGGATACTTACCAGGAATGTTCTCAAAGGTAGGAATTTAGTGTGGGAAGAATAGAAGGAATTGTTTCAGTTATTTGGAAGAAATAACAATTATATGAGAGTTTCCCTTGGAATTTTTTTTCTTTCCTTCTCAGGTATAATGATTTCAACATCCCAGGTAGGTACCAATAAGAATGTGTCTAGTTCAAGGGGACTGACAATTTTCCAGGGAAATGATAGACAGGTTGTAGTAGGTCAGCTGTTGAGTGCCTGCTACCAGAAGTTCATTCAACTTAACCCTGGGAGGATGTTTAATAAAATGTTACAAAATAAAATATTCAAATTATTCTGTTGGGGAGACTGGAAAAACACATAGAAACTTAACTAACTCTAGGGGGCAGTGTGTGATAGCATCAGCACTTACAACAATATAAGCAAAGTGCAAGAGATAAGTATTTGCAGTTATGAATGGGTAGCTTAATAACTGGCATAAGAGCTAGGAAAAAAATCATAAGAACATCTCCAATGATGCAGAAAAAGCATGTGACAAAGTACAACACATATTTATGTTAAAAACACTAAAAAAAATTACTAATGAATTCCTTAACATTAGAAAAAAAAAATGCACACTCCCAAACCAGCACCTGCTTATGGGGAAATGCTAGAAACTTCCCTATGAGAGTTAAGAGAAAGACAAAATCTGCTATCTTTACCACTATCTAACATTGTGTTGGAGCGACTAGATAATGTGTTTCATTCAGAGAAAAAGAATTAGAAACATAAAAATTGGAAAGAAAGAAGTAAAATATCACCTGGATGCTTGCAGATGAAATGATTATATGCCAGAATACCTAAAAGAGAAGAAAAAAAGCACTACCAAAAGACAGGTTATAACATAAACAAAAACTTAAATACAGCATTTATACACAAAACCAAAAAACAGTTAAAAGAACATGTGGAAGAAAAATGCATATCTTCTATTGCATGAAAGTAAAAAGAAAGAGAAAAGAAGGAAAATTCTTAAGTGCATACTAAGAAGAGGCAGATAGGTCAACTAAATGGAATGGCAGGTCAATAAAGAGGCCCAACTGTATTTGAATATTTAGTACATGATGGACAGCATCTCAAATCAGTGTGTGAGTAGTGGTGGAAAGGATGACTTCTCCGTATGTTGTAAGAACTTTTATCTCTTCTAAATACTTCTACTAGGTTGTGATAGTGTCCCATTTTAGACAAGTAGTCTTCAAACTGGGGTTCATGTACTCTCGGAGTTGTACAAAGACCTCCCATGGGTTATGTAGGCATAGATAATATCTAAAGGAATCCAACTGTGTATATGATTTTATTCAAACTGCTCTGCCCTAGAACATGCTTGAGATCCCAATATCATGCTGCAGCTTTCCCATTTCCCTTTCCACTCTACCCTTCTCTTAAAAAAAAAGTATACATTTCAACCATCCTGAATCTTATTACTATGGTGTATTACTCCAGAGTGCCAAAATCTCCAAAGTACCACACAAGTAGATAATTCGTTGGTTTCTTCAGGGGGAGAATTCTTTAATAGGTAGGCAAGAACTATAACAAGACAGGGGTCTATTTCAACTAGGCAACAACCTCAAGACAATATTCATTGCATCTATCTATCATGTATCTATCTATCTATCTATCTATCTATCATCTATCCATCAACTTAGAATTACCATTTAGAAAATAATTGGTTGTTGCAGGAAAAAGAGAAACTTTTCCTTTTCTTCCTTTTTAGGGTTTTTGGTTGGCCTAATAATTACATTGACATAAGACAGATTAACAGAAGGAAAACATTTATTTGTACACAGAGGAGCTCAAAGATATATGAGTCTCAAAGAAGTGAACAAAGCCGGTGGCTTTTCCATCTTTTATCCATTGAAACAATACATTTGTCAAGAATTGACGAGACAAAGGGGTTTGGATTTGAAGTAGTAAATTACTAAAGAAGTAACAAGGTTTTTTTTAGGCAGACTTCTCCGCCTTAAATTTCCTATCTCCAGCAATAAGAGTAGCTTCTACCCTCCAGGTGCAGGAAGTGTACTCCTTCACATGGGGAACTTATTTCCTGCTTTCAGGGGGGGAGAGGAGCTTCAGACTGTCCTTCTTGCACTGGCTGCTTCTTAAGTGACTTTAATTCAAAGTAATCAGTATGCCATAATGGCATAATTTGGGGTGGCCTGCCCCTGACCCCCATTATTTTCACTGAAACCCAGCAGGTAGCAGTATTATTTGAATTGAAAAATGAAATCAGACTTTTTTTCTGACAGGAAATAATTTTTGTGTGGCCGATTTGTTTGACAGCGTGGGGTATGAAGAAAAGAGAAAAGTTAAGGAAGACTCCAGGGTGTTTGGCTCTAATCACTAGGTACATTATACTGTCTTTTTTTTTTTTTTTTTTTTTTTTTTTTTTTTTTTTTTTTTTTTTTTTTTTTTTTTTTTTTTTTTTTTTTTTTTGTGATGGAGAAGAGCAAGGGCAGGGCCTTTGGGAGGGAACCAGGCATTATGTTTTGGATATGTTAAATGTTGGATGCCACTTAGACATTAGTATAGATGCTAATACGGATTACAGTAGGTATGAGCCTGGCTTTTGACAGAAAGGGCTGGGTTGAAGACATAAAGTTGTGAGTCATCAGTGGATAAGTCAGTGGTAATTAAAGCCATATTTCTAGGTGAGATCATAGGGGAGGTAGAGCCATACCGTCACCCACGTAGGGTCTCCAGCTGGGCCTGAAAATTAGGTTAAAATAAACAGGTTAACAGGGGAAAAGCATGTGGATTTTATTTAATAATGTGCACATGTACATGGAAGATTTTGTGGAAAAATGGGGACCAAGGAGCAGCCAGGCCTGAGCTCTTACATGCTGAATTGAACAAAGAGTGGCAACTATGCGCAAAGAACTAGAACATACGGGTAGATAAGAGGGGAAGATAAGAATGATTTGACAAGGTCTGTCTGCACAACTTCCAGCTCTGGTGTTAGGAGTGCTTCTTTCCTGGGATAGGGAGGGTGTCTTTGGTATAGGAGTCTCACCTCCTGCTATTAGGAAGAAAAAGAGGTGTGTGTGGTGGGGGAGGGGGTTGTCAGAAAGCCCTCTTGCTCCTGCTGTTTTCTAAGTGCCTTCAGCTCAAAATACCAATATGTCAAAGTGGCATATTTTTGGGTGGCATGTCTTGAGCCCCTTCAAGATTATTTAAAAAGAGGATGAATGTTGGGGTGCCTGGTTTGCTCAGTTGATTAGGTATCTACCTTCGGCTCAGGTCATGATCTCAGGGTCTTGGGATCAAGCCCCATGTTGGGCTCTGTTCAGCAGGGAGTCTGTTTCTCTTCCCCCTCTATCCTTCACCCCACTCACATTCTTGATCACTCTCTCTCAGATAAACAAACAAACAAACAAATAAATAAAATCTTGGGGAAAAAAGACGATGAATGTAGATAGGGAGTATATTTTAGAATTGAACACTGAGACAATGCAATGTGTAGAGGTCATCAAGAAGTGGGGAGGGCTAGAGAAGGAGACTGGTCAGCAGTAGTTTGTGAGGTAGAAGGCTAACTAGGAGAGCACAGAGTCCCAGAATTCGTGCAAAGATGGAGTTCAGGGAGAGTGTTACCCCAATGTCACGTTTTTCTGAGATTCGGTAAGATAGGGAATTGTAATGGATCATGGATTTGTTGATCAGAAACTCATTTGGGACCTTAGCAAGAGTAATTTCAGTGAAATGGTAGGAATGAAATCTGACTGGAGTGGGTTCAGTATACAAGGGGTAGAGTGAAGAGATAATAAATTTAGAAAACTTTTTAAGGGAGTTTTGTTATTAAGAAAGGCAGGGAACAAAAGGGGTGTTAACTGTTTTTACCCATTGAATGACTAAGTCCAGTCCAGTTCTAATGCTGTCCTAATGAAAAGATGAAAAGTTTAAATTAAAATTTAGATTTAGGGGGGACCCAGCTGGCTTAGTCCATGGAGCATGCAACTCTTGATCTCAGGGTTGTGAGTTTGATCCCCGCATTGGGTGTAGAGATTGCTTAAAAAATGAATGAATAAATGAATTAATGAATGAATAAAATTTAGATTTAAGATGGTTACCATAATGCTATTTTAAATGATTTAAAATTAGAAATAAAGAACCAAAATATCCCCAAACAGGAAAATTATAAAGTTAAGTGTGGCATGCCTATGGTGTAGAGTAGTAGATCATCAATCAGCTTAAACTATGAATGCAAGGTATTAAATGACAAAAATGAGGCTGCTAATAAAAGAACATAAAATTGTTCCTACCATATGATGTAATAATGCACAAAAAAGTGAAAGAAAAACAAGTAAAAATGAGCGCTTATTTCTGTGGCAGAGTCATGAATGTTTTCGGTATTCTTCCAAATTTTTCCAACCAGAAATTTGTAAACATACTTAGGATTAACATGACTCATATTCAGTATAATGAAGATAAGTGGATGATTATCTGCCTTTATATAATTCTAATTATTTTGGCTAGAAAATGCTTCCATGCACCATGATTTCAGCTCATAAAATAGTGCAGAAGTTTCTCCCCCACTTTGGCCGTAATAATTATGGATCTTTTGGTTATAAATGACAGAATCTTGACTCATCTGGGTCATTTTTCAAGGACGGTATTTTGACTTTTATAGCTCCGGGTAGAGCTGAATCTACAGACTCAGATGTTGCTCTCAGAAAACTGTCTTTCTTCATATCTCAGCATTGTCTTTCTCTGTCTCTTAGACTAAGATATGAATGATGCTCCCACATGTACAGTTAATAACTTACACAACTCATAAAAATATTGGGTGGGAAAATATGAAAGGCACAGAAGTCTACTTAAAGAAATCTGTCTGCAAAGCAGTTATACTTATTTCTTGCATCTTTGTGTGTGCCCTCTTTTCCACACTGGTTTCTAGTTTTGAGATGCTGTAAGCTTATTCTAATAACAAATCTTGAATGTGCCCTTTTGGACAAATATTCTCTGTGCATGGCCTGTGGCTCTTTCTCCTCTCTTTCCTCTGAATTGTCTTTGTTCTCTTCCACCATTCAAGATCCAAAATGAGTCTAGTCTAGCATCACCCAACATTCTGCACCGAGAAAAATCTTCCCTTGACAAGAACAGAGGTTCCTGAGTGAGTGGGATTTTTCTAACTCTACTGCTTGCTTTTCCAGGGTAGATTGTAGATATTCATAAAAATAAATGGTGCAAACTTTGACTGAAAGCTTCCTTCATCCATCACTGAATACTATTATGAAAAGCCTGCCATTTGACAACATAGATTTCTTTTTCTCACTGTGGTCAGTTTCTAATTGTAAAGAATGCATTTCTCTCCTGAATGATGTGGAAATAAGATAGAATCACCAAAAAAAAAACAGAACAACCATATCAGTTTTAGTGTAATGTTAATGTCTACTTTTTAAAGTGTTTACTTGATTCTCAAAAGCTGCAGCCAATTAGTAGAAAAACAGAGCTACAAGATCCCTAAAAACTTAGCATATTGCTGCTTGAAGAACCATTCTGTTTTATGTATACCAAACCATATTTTCTAAGAGTAAACCAAAGTTTACTCTTAAACAAAGACACGAAACATGTTCATGTTGATAAAAGAAAGACACAGGGGGGCAAATTAGAATTTAGCCCTAACATCTAAGGACTTTCTGCCTGTTTTATCCTTATGGCAATTTAATCCCCTGAACAGCAAGGAAGTAGATGGGAACATAGCTGGACCACATCAGTACAGGTTCAAAGGAGAGTAAAATCTCATGTGAATTCAGGAGTTATTTTCAATGAAAATCATGCAAGGGTTTTTGCAGCCAGACAAGGAAGAGAACAAAGTATCAAGTAAAGCAGAATGTAGCTATGGTTTTTTTTTTTTTTTTTTTGGTCTGTATATTTGATTTAAAAGTTTGTTCTTCATGAGGTTAATGAATGGGGAGAGGTGGTTAATCTCCCCTTCCCACAAATGAAACTCAGGCTGGAAAGTGATCATAAAATGGAAACGCATTTGGGAAAGTGTTTAGATTTTTCCTTTTCTCTAATATGGACTATTAGTTGCTGATTGAATTGCTCAGGGAAAAGGAAATTTATCTGTTCCTTGAATGGATTGTTATGGAAATCCAATATTTCCATACATTTAGAAATGTGCTTATAAAAGCAAATATTTAATGTTACTTAACAGTTTAAGTGTAGAAGAGTAGATAATTCTGGAAAACAATTTTAAGTTATTCCTTAATTTTGTTTGTGGTAAAGACAGATAATCTCCCGATTTCTTTGTCTGAAAGGAAACCTGGTTCTGTGTAGTCTCTTGGATTAATAGTTGCCTCAAGCTAGCATTTCATATTATCTCACAGTACTACTCAATAAAAATTATCCTTTTTAGTGATATTAAAATCTTCTAATTTCCTAAACTTTTCTTGCTTATTATTTCTTGACCTTTGCCATTAATAGGTTTACCCTACCTAGAATGCCCCTCATTTAAATTACTACACATGCTTCGAATATAAACTCCACTTCCAGTTTCCATGAATCTGGAAGTAATTTTTTTAATTGGTGGTGAATTTCACAAGTATTTTAGTTGTTTGGTTCTTTTATGGCATTTTCCCCATTCAAAACTTAAAATTCTTAATTTTGCACAAAATCATATCATATGTAATTCTTTCTATAACATCACTGGAAAGCGGACATTCCACTCTTCTTTGAATATTTTTTGTAATGAGACATGTTTTATACTTCATAGTTTTCAGCTTTGTTTTGAAAAAACTCTAGCTGAAATTTGTTTCCATATATATTCTAACCATTGGCTATAAATATGCCTCTCTACACATGGGTCATTCTTTCATTCAGCTCTCATTAGGTGAATGCTTATTGGTAAGAAAAAAAAATTGCTGCTTATATCGAGTGAGATATTCTCATGTCTATTAGATAATAAGCTGTGTATAGGCCTTATGCCTAAAATATTTTCTATTGCCTAACAAAGTGCATAGAGAGAAGGAAACAAAAAAGCCTCAGCTATAAACATGAAAAACATTTTGTGCTGATTAGTAGCGGAAGTCAGTGGCCTTCTTGTGGGGTCACTGAAGGTGCCAGGGTCCTTGTGATCGTAGGGCAGAACTTGGTACCTGTGTCTATGTCCTGCAGAGAGCCATGTTCCTCTTACTGTTTGGGGCTCTCACTCTTGCTTTCTGCTTGAGCTCTGGAATAAGGAAAGCTCGAAGAACAAGGTCGTTCCCAGCATTGTGTCTGGAACATAAAAACCAATGGTCTTGCGTCACTGCCATTAAAAATAGGATCATCTCCCTCCTAGGTGCTTGTGGGCTGGGAATGTTGCTCCAGTTTCTGTTGGCTGTCTGCCCTGCTCAGAGAGAGAAGCAAACATAGAAGACGAGACACTCGCTCTTCACTTAATCAGTGATTCATTTCATTTCCTCAACTTTTCTGGAAACAAATGAGCAAAATTTACTTTTAAAGGGCTAAAGTAAGACCTAAATAAATGAACTGACAGATAACATTTCTATATAGGAAAACATAATGTCCTAAAGTGTCAAACTTCCCCATGTGATTCCAATCAGAATTCCATTGTTTGAACCAGACAAAATGAATAAGATAGAACAAATATCCTGGAATTGTGAACTACATTTGAAAAAGAATATTAAAATTGGAATTTTCTTTTCTTTCTTTTTTTTAACATTTTATTTTATTTTTTTTAAAGATTTTATTTATTTATTTGACAGACAGAGATCACAAGTAGGCAGAGAGGCAGGCAGAGAGAGAGGAAGAAGCAGGCTCCCTGCTCAGCAGAGAGCCCAATGCGGGGCTAGATCCCAGGACCCTGGGATCATGGCCCGAGCAGAAGGCAGAGGCTTTAACCCATGGACCCACCCGAGCGCCTCAGATTTTGTTTATTTATTCGACAGAGATCACAAGTAGCAGAGAGGCAGGCAGAGAGAGGAGGAAGCAGGCTCCCCACTGAGCAGAGACTCTGATGTAGGGCTTGATCCCAGGACACTGAGATCATGACCTGAGCTGAAGGCAGAGGCTTAACCCACTGAGCCACCCAGGCGCCCCAGGAATTTTCTTATTTATTACATAAAAACTTACTCCAAACAAAGCAACATGATCTAGGCACAGGATTAAGCCAGTAAGGAGAACATGATAAAAGTCACAAGTGCCCATGGCCCTGAGCTCAGGAATGAATGCCTCAGGGTCCTTTTGTCCTTTTACCCTTGCATTTGCTGAGCATTCACTTCAATGCATATCACGGTGACTAGCGATGGCATGGGTCTGGGATGTGTGCTTTTAGGGTTATTATTATTATTATTATTATTATTATTATTATTTTGCCAGTGTGGTGTAAAAGAGATCATCAGATATTGATAGAAAGGTCTTTGAGGCCAAAGTTAGTTATTGAGAAAGAGCAAAAAGGTATCTACCATTTCTTGAGCACACGGCATGCCAGGCGCTTAACCTACGTGTTGAAGCCGTGTCTTGTAACAGCTTATAAAATAATTATCTCTGATTTCGGGAAATAGAAATTCCAAAGGCTCAAGCTATTTGCCTACAATTAAATAGCTATTATATTGTTGGAACAGACTTTCCCAGATCTAGTATCTCCTAATTACCGCCTTAGAAAAACCATAGGTGTGCCTGGCTGTGCCCTGACTTCCCTCCTCCTGTGCACTAGTGTTCTTGTACATGACATTCTGCTTGTGCATCTCTCTCAGAGCACAGTGATACAGGCCAGTGTCTGCAGGCACCAGATTTCTGATGTACAAATGTGTTGCCCTTACTGCATGCTTTGAATAAAACCTTCCTATGGCAAAACTGGCATCTCCTTTTCCAGAGCATCCCCACCCTCTGTAGTGAATATATCCTGGTGCCTGGACTGCATACTGTTGAAACCAGTAGACATCAACAAGGTGTAGAGAAGAAGCACCATATTTACAAAAGAGGTCCATAGTCTTCCCCTCTGTTCCAATGACCTCCGCCTCTTGGGGTCTGATCCAGCCTGCTGTCCCAGGCCCTGCAACATAAAACACCCATCAGCCAAGCGCCATTCTAGCTGGCTTATCCAGGAGTGCAGCTCAGGGTGCAGTATGGGGCTCAGTTATGCAGAGGGGTGGGGGGAGTGCTAGCAATGATGTGAAAGTGAACTTGATATCCATTGTTTCTCCTTCTCCTGGATGGCTCATTAGTGAATGTACATTATCCAGGGGATGTTTCAAACTGATAGTGTCTCATCATCAGTTCAATGGGAAAGGGATTTCTGGAGGGTTCTTACCAGGACTCACAGGTCAGAAATGCGAGGAGCCCAACTTAATTATATAGAGACAGAAATATTTCCTTGCAGTGACTTTGAGAAAAACCTGTTCTTTGAAATAATGTGAATTCCCCATATCTCTCTAGACTGATTTTTTTTGTTTTTTATGTCCATGAACACAGTGAAATGCAAAGTATTGCTAAGCAGTTAACAGTGGTAATTTCTGTAGGCTGAAGTTATAAATGTTCCCTCAATTTGTTGTTTTTCTTTTGCAACAAATGTATTTTAGTCTTGCAATTAGAGTGTTACTTTGGTGAGAGTTTACTCTTTTGAGATGTAAATTCTGTTTGGTCCTTGTTACAGCAGGGAACAGTTAAGAGTGAAAAAGAAGCTGTCCTCCCTCCAGCTACATAGACCCCCTCCAGGACAGCTAAGCCTCTGGTGTCTGACTTGTAAATTCTCCATACCCCTGAGCCAGGTTGGACCAGCCACAGGAGGACTAACGCCTTCTCTGTATCTTACAGGTCTTCTTGTAAAAAACAGACAAACAAGCAAGCAACAAAAAAAGTCTACCACCAGTGTTTTCTTTTTAAAGTATAAATAAACCCATCAAAGTGGGAAAAGAAAAAAGGAGAGGAGGTCATAGTTTAGAATAGTTGAGCCTAAACGGAGAGCCAGACACTTTTGGTCTGACTGGCTTTAAGTGGGGAGATCTGTTGCTTGTGGAGTTTTAAGTGATGTCAATGCCTGGAATAGCATTTGTGGGAAGAGCCCATTAGGTACAATTAGCTACTGTAATAAAACAAAGTAATACTAAACACACTCAGTGAACACCTACTATGTACAGGATGGCTGGGAATGGGTCTCGGGAGCCTTTCCTCTCAGTGTCATCACTTGCGAGTCTTGACCCTGACTCCCTTCTGGCATCTCAGGAATTGGATCCTCTTCTGCCTGAAATAGGAAGGACTGGGTTTTGTAGGTGTCCTCCTTGTGCAGCTCTGAACCAGTGCAGGGAAAAGTGCATATCCCCCAAAGGAGGTTTTGGTCATGAAGGTTGCCGTTCCATCAAGGTGCCACACATGTGTTTTGTTGTTGTTTTGTTTTGCTTTTTGTTTTGTTTTATTTATTTATTTATTTATTTATTTATTTATTTATTTATTTTGAGAGAGAGAGAGAGAGAGAGAGAGAGAGCATGAGCATGGGGGGAGTGGCAGAGGGAGAAGCAGGGTGCCCCTGCGCAGAGAGCCCAATGTGGGGCTTGATTCCCCGACCCTGGGATCATGACCAGAGCTGAAGGCAGACGCTTAACTGACTGAGCCACCCAGGCACCCCCAGATACATGAGCTTTGAGGTATAAGCTCAAGGCCTTGGAAGCTTATAAAAATATGCACTTTTATTTATTTTTTGAATGTATCTCCTGAGGACTTTCAGGTGATTTGTGAAGAGATATGGGCTCTTCTAGATCCAGGTGTGTCAGGTGAGGACAAAAAGAGGAAGGTCATGAGGAGAGCCTTAGAAACCCTGTTGCGTAAGAAACGTATAATTACTGAGACAGAAGCTTAGAGAAACAAATGGATTTAGTGGGCACAACAGTGAGAATGCTTGGGGAATGGGATGGCAGAATTGTCTGTTTCTTTAACTTAGTATTACCCTATAAACACTTCATATTTTACTTCATAATTTTATATTTTAGATTTATATATTTTATACTTTATATTTTATATATTTTCTTATCTTGAAACATACTCTAACAAGTTGATAGCTCAATCTTATGGCTGACTATTTACTTTGTTGTAAAATTTGGGAGACAACATCTCAAATTTCTTTTTTGTTGTTGTGGTGGTGGTTCTCTTAACAGATTTCCTCCTTAGGAAAAATGGGGTGGGATTCATGGGTCAAAACTCCCAGCCATTTACACAGCCATCTGCTAAGGGAGAAAAGGGCCCACTTTTACCCTTGTGAGTTGTAGCCAAGGATGATAGTGATCTTGACTGGGTCAAAGCCCACATCCCAGTGCATTCAGCCATATGTGAGAAATCTCTTAAGATCTCTCTGTACTATGTACGAAACCAATATCTAACATTATGAAATGTTTTAAGCAGATTGAAAATTGGATAAAATAATTTAATAGACATCCTTTACATGCTATATGAATCTAATATATGTTAAAATTCGGTCATAATTTTTAACAAGCCATAAGGGAAACATTTATATCTATCTTAAATACACTGGAACTGAATCTCTTAGCAGCTACTGTGTATGGGAGAGCTTGAGGGCATGCACACTATTAACTGCTAAGGGTAAGATGATTTTTGCAGTGAATAATTAGGGTTGATATTGTGATTTTTTATTTTTCAATTCTGGCCCCGTACAGATCTTGAGGATGAAGAAGGGAGTGATGAGATAATAAATCCAGTTTATACACAACTTTTGAGGAACATACCTAGTGTATTAAGGATGGCCACCTGTAGAGTGATTAGTTATTTGGTCTTCTAAATCTTTTCTTCCTAGGTCTTCAAATGAAAATATAAGTAACAAATACATTCTTCTTCTGTTGTTTTCACTTTACAATATTTGCCTTAGAAATGCTGGGGATGGGGCGCCTGGGTGGCTCAGTTGTGAAGCTTCTGCCTTCAGCTCAGGTCATGATCCCCGAGTCCTGGGATCAAGCCCCGCACGGGCTCCCAGGTCCATGGGGAGTCTGCTTCTCACTCTCCCTCTCCTGCTGCTGCTTGTGTTCCTGCTCTCACTGTCTCTCTCTCTGTCAAATAAATAAAGTAAAATCTTTTAAAAAATGCTGGGGAGACTTACACAGGATTTCCCACTTCTATCTTGTAACCTTACCTAAAGAAAAGTTGGATTCTCCTGCCATCTCCACTTCCTGGTTTCTGGCTCTTGGAGTAGACAGAAAAGGAGAGAAGGAAAGAAAACGGGCAGAGGCATGTGAAAGTTGAAAACTGGCAGGTACATTGTAGGAATTTGCATCCGATTTCTTCCTCTTCTCCTTGAAAAACTACCTGCCCTTTCCCTGCACTATCTCCTCATTTCCTTGACGGTGAATTGTAAACTAGGTTCAACTGCAACACACTTCCTAACAAACTCACGAGCCCTAGCTTCCTTTGCTGTCTTCCCTTGCCTACAGTGATGGGGCATTAAGCACACCACATATAGGAATAGTCATTAAAATCAATTATCAGAAGTAGGTCTTTTTTTTAATTTTTGCACCTTCCCAACTTAAGGGAGCATTAGTCCACAGTGGTTTGAAGGGCCAGCAATCAAAAAATCTTGTTTTAATGCTGTGTCACTTGGTCATGTATAGTGAATCATTGTAATCCAGCCAAATGTGAGTGTCAGATAATAACCACAAAATGCAGTTTCACCTGATTTGGATTTTGGTGTTTTAAAATAGAGTGTATTGCTCTGAGAAACAGTATCAAGGTTCTTCACATAGTTAAAAATAGAACTACCCTATGACCCAGCAATTGCACTACCAGGTAATTATCCAAAGGATGCAAAACTATAGATTTGAAGGGGCACATGCACCCTGCTGTTTATAGCAGCTTTATCAACAATAGCCAAACAATAGAAAGAGCCTGGTTATCCATTGACTGACGAATGGATAAAGAAGATGTGAGATATAGTGTGTGTGTGTGTGTGTATGTGTGTATATATATATACATATATATATATATATAGTTAGAGTATATTATGCTAAGCGAAATACAACAGAGAAAGACAAATACCATGTGATTACACTCATATGTGGAATTTAAGCAATAAAATAGATGAACATAGGGGAAGGGAAAAAAAAAGAGAGACATAAAACAAACCATAACAGACTCTTAACAATAGAGAACAAGCTGAGGGTTGATGGAGGGAGGTGGGTGGGGATGGGCTAGATGGGTGATGGGTATTAAGGAGGGCACCTATTACAATGAGCACGGGGTGTTGTATGTAAGTGTTGAGTTACTAAATTCCACTCCTGAAACTTATAGTACACTCTATGTTAACTAATTAGAATTCAAATAAAAATTTGAAAAAAGAAAAAGAAAAGGTTATTCAAGGACAAAATAAAATAGAAAATTATAAATTAATTTATTTAACAAATATAACATTGATCAAAATCTGGAAACCTCCAACAAAAAAAGAAAATCAGTGAACAATCTTACTAAAATAATCAATGTAAAACATTTACCAAAATATGAACAAAATAATTATAAGGGAATATTGAGAAATAACATGTCATAATCACTTGAATTTTATCCCAGGAATTCAAGAGTGTTAAATTTTAGAGATCGTAATATATTACATAATAGTAATAGAGCTAAGAAGAAAAATTACATGTTAATTTACATAAATGCCGAAAAGACAGTTAAAAGCTGTTTAGATCTGGTATTTTACTTCGCACTTCAAAGACTTTGTTTTTACTCTTATTTATTAATCCCATCCTGCTTAATTTTGATTTGCTGTATTTTTCTTTCACTAGCATTTATAGTCATTTGATAATTATATATATACATATGTACTTTTTTAAAAAATTTTTTTATTTCTTTTCAGCGTAACAGAGTTCATAGTTTTACACCACACCCAGTGCTCCATGCAATGCGTGCCCTCCACAATACCCACCACCTGGCTCCCCCACCCTCCCACCCCCCGCCCCTTCAAAACCCTCAGGTTGTTTTTCAGAGTCCATAGTCTCTCATGGTTCATCTCCCCCCCAATTTCCCTCAACTCCC
>PISX010030073.1:0-19183 GCA_004024625.1 Mellivora capensis | reverse complement strand
TTTAAAATTGTTAGATCTTCTTGTTGGAGGGACCCTTTGAGTATGATATAGTGTCCTTCCTCATCTCTTATTATAGTCTTTGGCTTAAAATCTAATTGATCTGATATAAGGATTGCCACCCCAGCTTTCTTCTGATGTCCATTAGCATGGTAAATTGTTTTCCACCCCCTCACTTTAAATCTGGAGGTGTCTTCGGGTCCAAAATGAGTTTCTTGTAGGCAACATATTGATGGGTTTTGTTTTTTTATCCATTCTGATACCCTGTGTCTTTTGATTGGGGCATTTGGCCCACTAACATTCAGGATAACTATTGAGAGATATGAATTTAGTGCCATTGTATTGCCTATAAGGTGACTGTTACTTTATATTGTCTCTGTTCCTTTCTGATCTACTATTTTTAGGCTCTCTCTTTGCTTAGAGGACCCCTTTCAGTATTTCCTGTAGAGCTGCTTTGGTGTTTGCAAATTCTTTCAGTTTTTGTTTGTCCTGGAAGCTTTTTATCTCTCCTTCTATTTTCAGTGATAGCCTAGCTGGATATAGTATTCTTGGCTGCATGTTTTTCTTGTTCAGTGCTCTGAATATATCATGCCAGTTCTTTCTGGCCTGCCAGGTCTCTGTGGATAAGTCTGCTGCCAATGTAATATTTTTACCATTGTATGTTACAGACTTCTTTTCCCGGGCTGCTTTCAGGATTTTCTCTTTGTCGCTAAGACTTGTAAATTTTACTATTAGGTGACGAGGTGTGGACCTATTCTTGTTGATCTAGAGGGGAGTTCTCTGCACCTCCTGGATTTTGATGCTTGTTCCCTTTGCCATATTAGGGAAATTCTCTAAAATAATTCTCTCCAGTATACCTTCTTCTCCCCCTCTCTCTTTCTTCTTCTTCTGGAATCCCAATTATTCTAATGTTGTTTCGTCTTATGGTGTCACTTATCTCTCGAATTCTCCCCTCGTGGTCCAGTAGCTGTTTGTTCCTCTTTTGTTCAGCTTCTTTATTCTCTGTCATTTGGTCTTCTATATCACTAATTATTTCTTCTGCCTCATTTATCCTAGCAGTAAGTTCCTCCATTTCTGATTGTACCTCATTAATAGCTTTTTTTTTTCCAACATGGTTAAATTTTAGTACTTTTATTTCTCCAGAAGGGCTTTTATATCTCCAGAGAGGGTTTCTCTAATATCTTCCATGCCTTTTTCGAGCCCGGCTAGAACCTTGAGAATCGTCATTTTGAAATCTACATCTGACATATTACCAATGTCTGTATTGATTAGGTCCCTAGCCTTTGGTACTGCCTCTTGTTCTTTTTTTTGTGGTGAGTTTTTCCGCCTTGTCATTTTTTCCAGATAAGAGTATATGAAGGAGCAAATAAAATACTAAAAGGGTGGCAAAGACCCCAGGAAAATGCCCTTTAACCAAATCAGAAGAGACCCCACATCATTGGGGGGGAGGGGAGAAAGGGGATAAAATGAAGTTCAGAAAAAAAAAATTAAAAAAAAGAAAACAAATAAAGAAAAAAAAAATATATATATAGTAGACTGGTGACTATAACAGGGTCACCCACTTAATTGTGGGGTATTTTGCTTTCTTAGAAGAAAGTACCTCCCAAAATTGTAAAGAATGAAAAATGTATATAAGGTTAAACACAGTGAAGGGATGGAATATGCCTATAAAGATGAAAAACAAAATTTTTTTTTAAATTTCTAAAAAAAAAAGGAGTTGATTAAGTTGGTTGGGAGAATAAAGAAAACGAAAGTGGAGAGAATTTGCTCAGGCTGGAGACTAGAACAAGCCCGGAGCTAGATTTAGGGTGTATTTTGATCCACTAGAGGAAGTTGTACCCCAAATTTTTAGAAGAAAAAACCCTTATGTGAATACAAAAAATAAAGTTAAATACTATGAAGGATAAAATATGACTATAGTAATGAAGGTTCAAAAAAGATTATTACTTTTTTGGAAAGGTATTGTTAAGATAAACTAGTTTAAAAGTGTTAAAAAAAGAAAAGGGTAAAAGTTAAAAAAATTTAGCAGAAAAAGAGAAAAAGAAAAAAAATAAAATTAAAGAAAAAGTTAAATTAACTGCAAGACTAAAGAATCATGGGGAGAAAGCCATGAATTCCACGTTTTGCTTTCTCCTCCTCTGGAATTCCGCTCCTCTCCTTGTTAAGTGAACTTGGTCATGGCTGGATTTCTTGTTGATCTTCTGGGGGAGGGGCATGTTGTAGAGATTCTCAAGTGTCTTTGCCGGAGGCAGAGCTGCACCACCCTTACCAGAGGCCGGGCTAAGAAATCCGCTCGGTTTCGCTTTTGGGAGCTTTTGTTCCCTGAACGCTTTCCATAGAGTTCCAGAGGACAGGAATGAAAATGGCGACCTCCCAATCTCCGGCCCGGAGGAGCCGAGAGTTCGGGGCCCTGCTCCTCGGCACGCCCTCAGAGAAAAGCCCCAGCCACTCCCGTCTCCCTCGCCTCTGGCCGCGCTCCGAGCTCACCCAGCCAGCGACTGGCTCAAGGTAACCCCGAGCTGAGAGCTCACTCCTCGGCTCTGTCTCTGTAGCCGGCTTCCCCGCTCTTATACCTGTGAGCTCTGTGACACTCAGACACCCCCGGTCCTTCTGTGACCCTGTGGGACCTGGGGCCACACTGACCCCACATGGGCTTCACCCTGGTTTAGCCTCTGGAGCGATGTCCCTCAGTGGAGCAGACTTTTAAAAGTCCCGATTTAGCGCTCCATTGCTCTGCCGCTTGCCGGGAGCCGGCCTCTCCCCCGCGATCTGTCCTCCTGTTGCTTTCGATTCACTTCTCCGCTGGTCCTACCTTTCAGAAAGTGGTCGATTTTCTATTTCCAGAATTGCTGTTCTTCCTCTCTTTGATCTCCCGTTGGATTTGTAGGTGTTCGCAATGGTTTGATAAGCTATCTAGCTGACCTCCTGCTACCTGATGTAGTCTTAGCCTTCTACTTCTCCACCATCTTGACTCCTCCCTGTCTCATCAACTGTATTTTACTGACATTTTAGTAAGTTATGGAGGAGTTGAGATTCTTAAGGATCTTGAAGGGCTCCTATGTTATCTTGACCCGAATCTTCTACAGATAGGGAGGTTTGTGGACAACATAATGACATGTTGAAGTCATATTTTAGAAGCATCAGGGAGTCATGAAGGACCAGGAATGGTTCTGTTGCATTAATTCAGATTGGAGGTGATGGGAACTTGACCTAAGGGGATTAAAGTTAAAAATAAGCAGATTAAAACTGGATGATTAGGTTTGAGTTATGCCACCAAAAAACAAAAGAAGAATCAAGAAGAGGAGCTCGAAGGAGATAATGCTTTCAATACATGCTAGGTAAACGCTAAGCGTATAAATGTAAACTGCTGTTCTTTGGAAGGAACCATGTCACATCTGACTTGGAACATGTCAGATGAAGAGTAAAAGGGTGTTACAGCTAAATGGCATGTGAAGGAGCCATTAGTTTCAGAAAGAGGATAAAACCTGACATACCCAACTCAGTCATTGTTATAAAGATTATTGCTGAAGCTGTGAAATATATTAGCTTTTTGAGAGAATGAAGGGAAAACACTTATTTGTGAACATAAAGATTTACATTTGGGAATAAAAAAGTAATAGAAGAGAGGATTATTAAAAAGTACTTAGAAAAGTGTAAGGGAAAACAGAATTTCAAGAAAAAAATAAGTTAACATTGTTGATGCTGTGTGGAGGTGAAAGGAATAAGGATTCAAGTGCCTTTGGGTTCACCATGAGTAGATCATTGGGCATCTTGGAGAGAACAGTTTTTGAAAAATGATTCAGATAATCCTTCAGAGTGTGAGGTCCTAAGGACCAAACCAAGGACAAGGGACTGGAATGACGACATTCTTTCCAAGAATGTGATAGGAAGCAATATAGTTATCTTTTCACTCCCAGTTCACAACCCTCCCCCCACCCCCTTGAAATCTGGTGACATCATATTCCTGGGAAAATGAATACTTTGTTACATTACATAGTTTTGCTTGTGGTAATGGAGGTCTGGTGAGAAAAATGTCATCTATCATAGATTAAATCTAAAAGAGATACATATAATACTTGGGAAGAGATCTGCTTAAGCTTTTATTTTTCCCATTATGTAAATATTTATTTTTAAGTGACCATGTAAAATATATAAAAGTCAATAATTGGTCTTTTTAGTTATTGGGAAATTAACTTTCCTCCACTAGTAATATGTAACAGTTTAGACTTTGCTTGAAAGGATGAAATTCATCTCATATTATTAATTATTAATCCTCCTTTGTATTCTTATTTATATTATCCACTTTTTTCTGCTTTAGATGTGTAACATTTCGATATCTATCTAAAAGAAATTTCTGAGGATGAAAATGGGTACAAGAGATCTTCAGACCAATCTAAATCTCTGTACTTTTTTATATCTCATTGAGTTGAATGACCTGGAAGACCACAGAAGTATTGCCAGTTCTATTGAAATAGCTGGAATTTCCAAAAGAGTTCAGGCAAACAAAAACTTTGCTCTTGTCTAATATTTAAATTCCTTTCTCAAACCACTCAAATTCCTAGATGATTGCCTGGCTTTATCTTGGTACGAAAAGAGTAAATTATCTACCTTTTGGAGGCCAATTAAGTTTTCTAAGCACTCATGTGTCATTTAGCAAATTACCTTTTCAGTGCACTAAAAGGCTCCCCAGTAACCCTAAAGGAGTTAATGCACCACCAAACAGTGGGTGATTTATTCCCTCATCTCTGATGGAATCAGATGGTTTAGAGTGTCAGTGTGAACTTCTGCTTTGAATCAATGAGTTACATTTGCGTCTATGTGAGGCTAAGCCATAGAGGACAGGAGGTGGAATGTGGTGGAGGAAGAAGGGGAGTGGGAAGTGCAGATAATCTTCTCAACTATTATCTGAATGGAATTCCTATGCTATTACCTGTATGTTTGACAGTGATAGGCTAGTTAGCAATCCACTGGCACAAGGTTATAGATTTATACAAGAGTTCTTTGTGAAGGAACCATCTCCTTTACTTTTAATGTAGTGACCATTGGCTTTTTTTTCTCCTGGTCTTATTTGAGAAATGGAATAATTTATTTCTGGCCAATTATAAATTTGCATGACTTAAATGTAAATGAGCTTACTAAATGCACCTCTTTGGTTATAGTCCTTCTCACATTTCTCCATAAACTCACCAATAGTTGTAGTGATTCATCTCTATTAGCTACTATAATTTTCTGTTGCTGTTGATAGTTTATCTGGCATGTTAGATGAAAAATTTTTTAGAATTTTTTTCCTTCTATCTGTGGATATTTAAAGTAATATATGCATACATACTACATACTATTCTTCTGAATAAATTATAGGTGTTCTACATTATTTTAGGGTATACTGTAAAAAATTGACAAATGGTAAATATTTACCAGTTATGTTTATGAATAAATGAAATTGTTTTTGAGAAATAAACAATTCTATTATAAACAATGCAATTTTTGTGAAAATGAATTTTTTTAACTCATATACAAACTTTAGTTCTCTGAGAAAATATATTGTTATATATATAAAAGCAGTAAAATCATAGAACAATCAATTAAGTGAAGCTTAGAAATCATTTACATGATTTTTATAAGCAAGTAAAGCCCCCAACAGGCTAGTTTCTCCTGAATGGAATTAACAAAACTCCAAATGAAATACAGTCTCTTCCTTCAATGTGTAGTCCCAGAATATTTGCATAAGAGCTTCACTTCAGTGTGTGTAGCTGAGCCAAACCACTGAGTTTTTTCAAGTTTATCAAGGACACATACACATTAAGAGATCGAATCCTAGGAGCAAGATGGCACTCAAATAGATAAAAGTTGTAAACAACAATCTGAGACTATATTATAAATATTCCTTATGAACATGGAAGTTGAGTGGTTGGAACAAGGCCGATATGTGGCCCAAAAAAAAAAAAAAAAGTTTGGCAACTGATGAATTACTTAGCATTTCTTTTTGTAAAGAATAAAAGCTCTCTGGCTTCTAACAAAGAGTTTGTGAGCTGTATGGCAGTATTTTGAACAAGGAGATCATTTATAAATGCAGTCTTTATATTTAGGAAATGATTACGGGATGCAGCTGCAGTTTTTAATGACTTTTAATAAAGGACATTATAAAGTGAATTAGCAAAAATTTTTAACAGATGATACTGAATCAAACATTATAGAGCATCAGTAGATCTGTATATTAGATTGTTAAAGCAATATATGAGTTCCTGTGATACCACTGGGTTTGTAATTTTCTGGGATATTTTGAAGGAAAATTCAGGGCAGATTTAAGTTTAATGAATGAGATTAGTATATCAACAATTCTGCTAAGACAGTAAAAACTTTAGTTGTATGTCTGATTAAGTGAAGAATCTGAAAGTTCTTTAAATTTCTACAATATATAGAATTATAAAATAAGATTCATACGCGAATACATGAAAATATAATACTTGAACCATTTTAAGTTCTTGAGCCTTTCATAAAGGGTGAATGTACTTTGTAGAAAGAAATCGTTTGTTAGAAATAATCTGTGTTCAACACTTGTTTTACTGGCATTGTCAAAATTCTAAATTTCAATGTCAAGTGGTCAGAATACTGATGAATAGAAGCAAGCCCGACCCATAACTTAGCAGTTTCTGTACAATATTTGTAGGCCACTTCAGTATGCAGAACTTTATGATATAAAGAAAGATATAAAGATATGCAGAAATTTATGATATCAATTCCTTTTAAAGACTAAGCTTGGTCTCTGACTTCAAGAAGTTTAGAGTTTAAAGAGGCAAACAATGGATATCCAGAATCATGAAGTCATGACAAGGTAGAACCTGGAGTGTGCTCAGAGGTTATCAGGTTAGGAAACTGACCTTCAGAGAACTTTTGAGATTTGCTAACAAGTTCAAATTATTTCATGGCTAAGTTGAAATGGAACCATAAATTATGATTTAATCAATCAATGATGATACTCCAAGAACAGTAAAATAAAAATAAATACTGTTTAATGCCCATAATAAACACAGTTAGGGACAGCAATGCTATATTTGGATAATCTTTTTCAACTTCTTATCCAACTTAAATAATTATAAACTCAAAAGGTTGTTGCAGAGACGGTGTCTTGTGAAACCTATCCCCAACTTCCCCACAAGGTAACAGTTTACATATTTAGAAAACAATACCAAAACCAGGAATTGATATTGTCACAATCCTGTCTAACAAATTATAAGTCTTTAGTTCATCAGTTTTTATCTCAGCTCATTTGTGTGTGTGTGTGTGTGTATGTGTGCAGCATGTGTAGTTTTATGTAATTTATACCACTAGATTTACATAGCCACCCTAACAATCAAGATATAGAACTGTTTCATTCCTGCAAAAGAATTTCCTAGTTCTAACCCTTAATAGTGTGACCCACTCCCACTTGCAACCACTAATCCATTCTCTAGAATTTTGCCATTGTTTTCATTTTGAGAATGTTATATAAGTGTGATAATACGATATATAATCTTTTGAAAATGACTTTTGTTTTTCCACTCAGCATAATGCCTTTCAGATCCAATCAATTTGATGCATATGTCAGAAGTTTATCCTTTGAATTGCTGGACAGTATTCCATGGTACAGTTGTACCAGATTGTTGGCCCATCTAGTGGTCAAATGAAACTTGGGTTGTCTCAAATTTAGGGCTACAATGAATAACAATGTTATGAACTCTCATGTTTATGGAGTTTGTTATATAATAATAGATAATCAGAATGTCTTGTTATAAGTATACGGGACACTTAATCAGGATATGTTAATAATACATATTCAGAAACCAGGTAACATACTGGAGAAAATAAAGAATTTTGAGCAGGTAATACTATTTTAAACTGATGGATGATGGATTTATACCAGTTACTTTTGCTTTATGAGCACTAATTTCTAATATATATTAGGTGTAAAGCAATAATATTTGTCTAAGAATTAATGCAAAAGTTTAAATTATTCTATAATGTTCCCACATAATTCTAAAAAATTTTCATTAATGCCATATTTATTTGATTTTATAATCTCTCACACATTCTATAACAAAAAATAAGGATATAGGTCTACAAATTTTAAAAATCTATACATAATACTTACAAATGTAGGTTATTTACAATTTACATTATTTAGAAGTTCAAAAATATATTTACAAAAACTTGATCATATATTGTGCCACATAGTAACCTATGACAAATTTCAAATGTTTAAAATTCTAAGAGCATGGTCTTTAATCAATATCATTCAATTAAATAAATTAATTAAAAAATGCTAGAGGTTTTTCAGCAAATGGTGTTGGAACAACTAGATATTCACATGCCAATAAATAAATAAATAAATAAAGAATCTAGACACAAATCTCATACCCTTCTTAAGAAATAACTCAAAATGGAAAATAGAACTAAATGTAAAATGAAAAACTGTAAAACAAAAGACAACATAGGAGAAAATCTAGATGATCTTAGGTATGGTGATGACTTTTTAGATACAATACAAAGACACAATTCCTTAGAGAAATAATTGAATAATTGGTAAGTTGGATTTCATTAAAGCTAAAAACGTAGCTCTGTGACAGATCATGTCAAGAATGAGAAGACAAACCATGGACTTGGAGAAAGTTATTTGTAAAAGACATATTTGTAGGGATCTGGGTGGCTCAGTCGTTAAGCTGCTGCCTTCCACTTGGGTCATAATTCCAGGATCCTGGGATTGAACCCCGCCTTGGGCTCCCTGCTCAGCAGGAAGCCTGCTTCTCCCTCTCCCACACCCCCTGCTTGTATTCCCTCTTTCACTGTCTTTCTCCATCTCTGTGAAATAAATAAATAAAATCTTTAAAAGACATATTTGATAAAAGACTATTACCCAAAATACATCAAGAACTCTTAAAACTCAACAGTAAAAGAAAACACTTGGGGGAAATCAGAGGGGGAGACAAACCATGAGAGACTGGACTCTGAGAAACAAACAGAGTTTTGGAGGGGAGGCGAATGGGGTGTTAGGTGAGCGGTGGTAGGTATTAAGGAGGGCATGTATTGCATGGAGCACTGGGTGGTGCATAAACAATGAATCTTGGAACACTGAAAAAATAAAATTAAAAAAAAAATTTTTTTAAAGTTAAGAATGGGCAAAAGACCTAAACAGAAACCTCAACAGACACTTCACAAAGAAGATATACAGATGGCAAAAAAAGCATATGAAAAGATGTTCAACATCATTTGTAATTAAGGAATTACATACTAACACAACAATGAGATTAGAATGGGGAGGGGGAGACGAACCATGAGAGACTGTAGACTCTGAGAAACAAACTGAGGGTTTTGGAGGGGAGATGGGTGGGGGTTCAGAGAGCCTGGTGGTGGGTATTAAGGAGGGCATGTATTGCATGGAGCACTGGGTGTGGTGCATAAACAATAAATCTTGGAACACTGAAAAAAAAAGAATGTGACTAGGATGGCCTAAGGTACTTAAAAGTGATGATTATTATAACAGTTATAAGGTTCTAATATTAATAAATAAAAATTATAACATTTATAATGAAAAAAAAAAAAAAAAGAAGAATGGCCAACATGCACCTAATGCTGGTGAGGGTATGGAGCAAAAGGAACTCTAATTCACTGCTGGTAGGAAAGAAAAATAGTACAACCACTTTGGAAGACAGTTTTGCAGTTTCTTACATATCTAAACATAATCTAACCATGCAATCCAGCAACTGTGTCTTTTGGTATTAATCTAATGAATCAAAAACCTATGTCCACAGAAAAACCTGTGCAAGGATGTCTATAGCAGCTTTATTCATAATTTCCAAAACTTGGAAGCAATCTTGATGTATTGGGTGGATAGGTAGATGGATAAACTGTGGTGCATACAGTAGAATATTATTCATTTCTAAAAAGAAGTGAGCTGTTAAGCTATGAAAAAACCCAGTTCCTCCAGTTCCTGGTGCTTTTTGCCTACCACATTTACTCAGAAGTGCTCAAAATTGTTGTTAAATGATTGAATATTTACCTTTTTAAAGAAGATTAATATTACATATAGTTTTTGCTCTGCTGTTTAACTTCAGTGCTATTCCGTTCACTTTTCTTCTAAACTTTTATTTTGAAAAATTTCAATCCTATAAAAAAGGTTGGAAGAATGGTACAATAAACATCTGCAGATCTTTCACAGAGACTGTTTGTTAGTCTGGTCTCTCATGTCTTTCATTACGGTGTTCAGTATTATATTGTTATACATTATTTTTAACTATCTCAAACTAGTCCTTGTTACTGTTTTTTAAAATAGTCAGCACTTCTTCAGTTTTACTGACAATTTCTGTTTGATATTGCCTTTAGAAAATAGTTATGATTTCCAAACACAGTATCTAGCCTTTTAGAGTGTATAATTCAGTGGTTCTCAGTATATTTACGAGGTTGTGCAACCTAATTTCAGACTATTTTTAGCACCCAAAAAGAAATTCTGTATCCATCAGCAGTCACTCTCCTTTTTCCTTTCTTCTCAGCCCTTAGCATTTCCTAATCTATTTTCTGTCTCTATCTTAGAATAGGTTTCCTTCCGCACATTTCATGTAAATGGAATCATAAAATCTGTGGTCTTTCGTGATTGACTTTTCACCTAGACTAATGTCAAAGTTTATGCGTGTTGTAGAATAAATGAATACTCCATTCATTTTCATGTATTATATTCTATTTTATGAATATACCACATTTTGTTTATCTATTCATCAGCTGATGGGCATTTTGGTGTTTGTACTTTTTTTTTTAAAGATTTTTATTTATTTACTTGAGAGAGAGAGACAGCGATAGTGATAGGGAGGAGAGGAGGAAGCAGGCTCCCGCTGAGCAGGGAGCCCATAGGGGGCTAGGTCCCTGGACCCTGGGACCATGACCTAAGCTGAAGGCAGATGCTTAACCAACTGAGCCACCCAGGTGCCTTAGGGTTTCCACTTCTCTGACTGTTTTGAATAGTCATTAATATTAACATTCATCTACAAGTTTTTATGTGAAAATATATTTTCAGTTCTCTTGGGTATATACCTTGGAGTGAAATTGCTTGGTCATATGGTTAATAATTTGATTAACTACAAAAGTGTTTTCCAAAGTAACTGCACCATTTCACATTCCCAGCAATAATGTGTGAAGGTCCCAATTTCTCTACATCTTTACCAACACATGTCATATCTGCTTTTTGATTATAGCCATCCTAGTGGGTGTAAAGTGGTATCTCCTTGTTTTGATTTGCATTTACTTGATGAGTAGTGATGTTCAGCATTGTTTCATGTGATTATTGGTTTATCTATATATCTTGAGAGGAATGTCTATACAAATGCTTTGCCTGGTTTTTAAGTGGGGTGTTTGTCTTTTTGGTAATGCCTTGTAAATGTCCTTTTTATTTTCTTGGTATTCGAACTTTATTAGATATATGATTTCAAAATATCTTCTGTTCTGTAGAGTGTTTTTTTTTTACTTTGTCAGTAATGTTCTTTAAAGCACAAAAGATTTTTATTTTGATAAATTCCAATTTATTACATACTTTGCCTGTGATGATTAATTGATTGATTGATTTTTGCTATAAGTAAGGAACCACTGACTAATTTAAGATAAGATTTTCATCTGTGTTTTTTTCCAAGACGTTTACAGTTTTAGCTCTTACATTTAGGTATTTGATCCATTATGTGCTATGTTGTAGGGTCCGATTTCTTTTTTTTTTTTTTTTTTTGGTGTGTGTGTGTGTGTGTGTGTGTGTGTGTATCCAGGTATCTCAACACCATTTTTTTGAAAAGACCATTTTTTGTCCTTGAATGATCTTGGCACTTTGTTGGAAATCAGTTGGCCACAGATGCAAGGGTTTATTTTTGGATTCTTATTTTTTTTCATTGATCTAGATGTCTAATCTCATTCCTTTACCAGTCTTGTCATTGTGCTTTTATACTAAGTTTCTAAAATAGGTGAACCCATTCACTTTTATCCCTCCTTGCTTGATGCCCTTTCATTTACATGATGGTTACTTATTTGTAACTTCCTAAACTCATTTTTATAAGGTTTGAAAAGGATACTGATATGCATTATATCATCCTTGTTTAGCTTAGTATTTGGGAAAGAGAAGAGGAATAAGCATGAATGAATAAATAAATACATAAAAATTTATATCCAAAATATTTACTTTTTTTGAGATTCAATAAGTTTATAATGGAAGTCAAATATGCTTAGACATAGAAGTAAATGATACAGTCTCTGAGACTACTATGTGTGTGAGAAAGTCTCTTATGTAGTGAGTGGTCTGAGGCTGCCATCCATATCCTTAACCTAAATTTGACTCTAGTTCTTGTCATGGATAATTTCAGCATGGATATCTTCTCTGATTGTGAACACTTTTCCTTGCAAAAAACACCTCTTCTTCTCATGGCTATATTTCCTGGTCAGGTATTCCTTTGTACCTTTATATAAATATAATAATACATGTTATATGTGTATAAATTATATATATTGCATTTTTATAACACTGATGTAACATATGATATAAATTATAACATGCATTAAATACCATATATGTGTGTATATCACCATATGATGCATATGTTATATACATATGCATGCTATATATAACATTATGTGTGGGTTGTATATATGTAATATGAATATGAATATATAATATGCATAGTGATGTTATATAATATGTATATATTAAAGAACACATATATTTATATATACAACCATATATTATATACAAATATGTTGTATATAATATACATGTATATATTATATATGTTGTACATATACATATATTAAATATGTACCTAAACTGTATAATATGTTCTTTGTCATATTTCCATGTAGACCTTCTTTGAGGGAAAGCATGATGGAGTGGTATTTGCAAACTAGACAATTTGTGGGGGTCTGAACCACATTCCACTTGAATATTAAACTACTAATTCAAAGAAGAAATGCTGTGATTGAGAAAGGAAAGATTACTGTTCGGGAGGGAGAGACCTCAGGTCGAAACTATTCACTGGACAATATTCCTCTGGAGGGTATTATTGTATGCTATTTTTTCTGCCTGAAAGTAAAGTGAGTGCCAAGTAAACCCCCAAATAATTGTCAATGCCATGGTTATCTATCGTTCAATGATATTTCATAAAAATTTCAGATGCAAAAAATCTGTATGTGCGTATGAGAATATCCTTTTTGAACAGGTAAATAAGTTGATTTAAAGTCTAATTTACTAGGGTAATATGGGTTACAGTATGAACTGCCTAATCAATCAAATAGTTGAAACAATTTTATGCATGTGTGTTATAAATGGATCTTTGACAGGATTAGATAAGAAGCCTGGAGACAAATGCAGGAATAAAGAAATTGTTTCTCTTTGAACTTGTGGAGAAAAAGTCTTAAATATGGTTTTACAAGTCATTATTATGTATCTCTGTGAGAATGCCTGAGAAATCAATGCCAATACTCATTTAACGCTAGGAATTTCAATCCGTCCCATACCATAAAGATTGAGGAAAGCAAACAAAGTTGTCTAGATTACTAGTTAATAAGACTGACCAAGCAATTTTGGGAAGATTTAAGTGTATGAATAGACCCTATTCTAGACTTGCTAAATCTTACTCTTAACTCTGTAATGAGAGAGTAGCAAAATAGAAGTGTGTATATTACAGCTTTCCTGGATATTCTGATGTTGTCTTCTGAGAATAAATGTTTGTAGAACACCTGATGAAATGAGGAATTAGAAGCATATCATCAGTCACCCCCATACTATTTCCATTATTAAGGGCCCTCAGAACCATAATTCACTTTTTGGTGTTAAGCATAGGCAGAGATACTCTGGAGGATTTTGCATGTGGGAAATGCTGGGCCACTGGAAAAAGTGGGTTTATTTGAGGAAGAGGAGCTGAGACAAGAAAGAATCACTGAAGCAGAGGAGGTGGCCCTGTTTAAACACACTGGTTCTCACCTTCCCAGTCGAGCTCAAGAGAGTTGCCAAGGCATTGAACCAAGGTTTGCAGCACCCAGATTGGTATGTCTGTTGCTTGTGACCTCTCTTTTGTACACTTGGCAGCATTCTTTGTTCTCAGCCTGCATCTCCGACCCAAAGGATGCAAGGTAGAATCCTGACACCTGGATATTGCAAAACTGAAAATTATAATTAATCAGAGAGCCTGGCACATGTGCTCATTTTGGTTTTTAATTTTTATTTGCATCTTAATTCTCCATTCACTTTCTCTACTGGACTATGAGACATGATCATGTTTTGTTTTGTTTTTGTTTTTAAGTTCCCTGTCATAATATCTGTGATCTTTCAATGGCCATGGATACCAATGCGTTGGCATCTCAGTTTAAAGGAACTAATCGATAATATGAAAATGAACCCAATGAAAACCAGTTAAAGTTGAAACTAAAAAATGTTTATGACCACTGAATAAAATCCTAATGGAATGGATCCTGTGGACCTAGTTGGCATGAGTTGAGTTTCCAAAATGCAAAGCCATTTGCAAACTAATATATATATAATTTAAAAGGTTTAGTACATGAGTAAGAATCATTAACAGAGTTGGCAGAATTATGCCAGGTAGATTAATACCTTTTAAAAATAAATTTAAAAATTGATTTGGCCGAAAGGAACATTTTCTTTTATTTTTTATGTGTGGCTCCAATAATTATGTGCCTTGAAAATTCAGTGTGCTTAAAATTTAAAATCCACTTTTGCTATCATTTCCCTATTTATTTATTAGTATGAGTTGATTTCATTGTGATCTTAATATTCTTTTGAGAATTATTATGCAACTTGCAGTTTGGGAGACTTGTATAAGTATCATTCACATGTTCGGTAATTAAAATATAATTGTCAAATTGGTTCAAGTAAAGTGTTGAGTATCTTGATTGTGGTAATAGTTTTAAATTGCACATTTTAAATATGTGCAGTTTGTTATATGTCAATTATTCTCACACTGCTAAAAGAATTTCATTTAATCTATTTCTTTGTACCTTTTAAGGTGGCTGTTAGATAATTTAAAATGACCTATGTGGCTCACATTACATTTCTATCGGAAAGTGATGATCTAGCCCTAACTACCATTTCGCAGGAAATACAGGGAACAAAAAAGTCTTTTATACAACCACCGCTGGGATTCAATCAGCTATATCCACAGTGGAGAAAGTGTAGCACAAATGACCAGGCCTTTTCAACTAATATATGGCAAAACAAATCATAGTTAAAAATGGGACTTATGAAAAATAACAACAAAGGCAAAATGTGACTTTTTTTAGAGCTTGATTTTACATTTCTCTTTAAAGAGTTGTTCAGTTCTCTTAAACACTGTGTGTTTTCTCTCTCCCTCTTTCTTTTACTACCTCCCTCTGTTCTTTTAAGGTTTCTTTGTTTGTGAAATATTGCTCCAACCAGATCCACAAGCTAGTAGTTTTGGCATAGTCATTGACTTTGTCTCTACCTCATTTTTCATACCCCATCAATAATCAGTCTTAAATTCTGCTATGTGTTTGTCTTTGAATTTTACTTCTCCTCTCCATGGCTATGCTAGCAGTCTCCTAACTGGTCTTTTTTTTTTTTTTTTAAGATTTTGTTTATTTATTTGACAGACGGAAATCACAGAGAAGCAGGCAGAGAGAGAGGAAGAAGCAGGCTCCCTGCTGAACAGAGAGCCCAATGCGGGGCTCGATCACAGGACCCTGAGATCATGACCTGAGTCGAAGGCAGAGGCTTTAACCCACTGAGCCACCCAGGCGCCCCTCCTAGCTGGTCTTAACAACTCCTTTCAAACCCATACCACTCTCAGATTTATTTCTAAAACACAAATCCCAATCTTTCCATGACCTAGACCCTTATCTTCACTGATTGCAGACAGCTGACAGGGTAACTTCTTGTCATAATTTTCAAAGCTGTTTACAAGCTGAACCCACTTGTCTCTCTAATCTCATGTTTGGTCATGTTCCATGATACTTTCCAAATGATAGTATCAGCTGAGTGTGTACCAAGTACTTTGCCTACCATATCAAATTTAATCTGTACAAGAATCCTGGGAGGTAGATAGCATTCATAATCTCTGTTTTATAGAGGAAGAGACATGGTGCATGTTTATTAAATTGTATACTCAAGATGAAAACCATGGCATTATAGTCAAAAGACAGCTTAACTACTGCCCTCCTCTGCCACTGCCTACCTAACATGGAGTGGAATGCTTCCCTCCCCGACATCCCCACCCTGTTCTCTCCCTCTTCCTTTTTTCCATTATTTTCTTGGACTTCAGGACAGAAGTTAATTTAATTATACCACTTAGTACCAGCGAGTTCCTCAGCAGGAAATATCCATCACTGAAAGTAGATAATCTGAAAGGAACTTAATAAATGGATTATTTCCACAGTGTGGGAAGGATGCAGGGAAACCGCATGAGCCTGCATGCAGTATACCATTGGGTGCTGTCTGAAGGGGCAAAGGATAGAGGACGGGAGCACTCATTTGGTCTCAGAGAAGGTGAGTGTGTGGACAGAGGTGACTGCCAGGATCTATGTTTTCCTGAAGAGGGACTTTGCCAACTCAAGGACTTTGCCAACTCAAGGACTTCCTAGGCAGCTGACTTGGGGACAAACCCAGAGCTCTCTTTCTCCACTCTCCCATCTCCTGTTGGTGCCTCTCATTGACTTTAGTTAAGCAGAAGCCAGAGGCAAGGAGGCCACTTGAAATAATCCGCTCAGCTCAGGCTCCTGTGGCACAGAGGTAAGTGGAGAATATGTATGAAGGATTTTTAAAAGACAAAAATATCCCTATAAAATAGGTAACACATTTTGTATGTTATAAATTCATGCAAACATATTGTGCTACAGACTTGTTATGCTTATCACCTTTTTTTTCTTCCAGCAATATGTTTGTGAAGATGTTATATACTTATAGTTCAGTACTCCCAGGTACCACATAGTATTCCATACTAGAGATCTAACATTTTTTACCTACTTATCTCCTGGAGATGGACCCACAGATTGCTTTCAGGGACAAGATATTACGTGGGGTAGTATAATAAAGTCCTCACACATGTCTCCTATTGACTTAATGAGTTTGCTGAGTAGAAGGTTTTCACAATTTTAATTTCATTAAGTACTGCCTGACTGTTCTCCACACTGTCTATTTGAATTATACTTTATTCACCAGTGCATGAAGATTTCCATTTTCTCACATTCTGGATAACTTTTGGCATACTCCATTCTTTAAATTTGCCATTCTGTTGGGTGAAAATTAATATGTTGACATTTGAATTTGCATTTCTATCAATATGAGTAAATGTTAGAATCTTTTCAAATTATTTTCAACCATTTCGATCTCATCTGTAAATTGTCTTTTTCTGGTCAGATGTCAGTAAGTAGTTTAAATGAATGACAGAGCACTGTAGCATGTGGTTTTATCATAGCTTTTTGAAAGTCCTTGCTCTTGACCACTTAGTAGACACAGATAAATGCTCATTTAATATAGAGCAGTGTACTATACTTACTTTTTGTATGTAGAATTCCTGCCATATGTCTTTTGAGTTGGCTCTGACTCTTCCATCAGTCAATAAGGCTTTTAAAGTAACCAGACTGAACAACTTGTTCTCTAACTCCTTAGTACATTCTATACTTATGGATTCTTTTTTTAGAAAGGCCCACCTTTAGAACCTCTGTTCTCCCAGACAGCACTGAATGTTAGAAGAAATTCTAAACATGGGGCTTCTTGGGAAGACAGCAGATTCTGAAAAGATCTAGAATTCTCCTCCCCGACTCTTATTTTAAAAAAGAAAAAAGAGGAACAATAAAATTCACTTTATGAAGTGAAATAAGCTAAAATGTGAAAGCCTTATAAAGCATAGTAAATTATACACTAGAGGGTATTTGAATGTGAGGTAGTATGAGGTAAATTCTAGGCTCTTGGGATTCCACTCGTTCAGGATTTGGTCTGTATAATCTAAGTCCCTGGAATTTGAGGTGCTGGGATTGAACCAGCTCACTACAGAGAAATGGTGCATTGAATCCTGGAGGAGGAGCCAGGGCACAGACCAAATGCCCTGAAAGACCTCAGAAACTGGGCCTGGAGACAGTGAGCTCAGCAGTCCTCAACAAATACATTAAATAGGAGTGAGCAAAAATGTCTTAAAAGCCAGAGAATCCCACGCCAGAGACTGTTATATAATAATATATCTGAAGAAAGCCTGTGCCCACTCTTTGGGCAGGTGAGAGTTGGTTAATTTAGGAAAAAAGTTGATTTACCTGGAAAATACTTTCTAAGTAGAAGCAGGCATAGCTGATCCAATCATAACAGATCTATCCTTATCTGTTAATATTCTTAATTTAAAAAACATAAATTTTTAATTGAAATATAGTTGGAATATAATGTTATAGTAGTTTCAGGTATACAACATAGTGATTGACCATTATATACGTTAGGAAATGTTCACTGTGCTAAGTGTGTTACCCTCTGTCAGCATACAAAATTACTACAATATTATTGAGTGCTCCCTATGCTGTACTTTTCATCCTCATGACTTATTTCTTTTATAACTGGAATTTTGCACCTTTTTTTTGTATTATTTCCTTCTTTTTTTAAAATTTTTTTATTTCTTTTCAGCGTAACAGAATTCATAGTTTTACACCACACCCAGTGCCCCATGCAATGCATGCCCTCCACAATACCCACCACCAGGCTCCCCAACCTCCCACCCCCTGTCCCTTTAAAACCCCTAGGTTATTTTTCAGAGTCCATAGTCTCTCATGGTTCATATCCCCCCCAATTTCCCTCAACTCCCTTCTACTCTCCATCTGCCCATGTCCTCCGTGTTATTTGTTATGCTCCGCAAATAAGTGAAACCATATGATAATTGACTCTCTCTGCTTGACTTATTTACTCAGCATAATCTCTTCCAGTCCCGTCCATGTTGCTACAAAAGTCGGGTATTCACCCTTTCTGATGGAGGCATAATACTACATAGTGTATATGGACCACATCTTCTTTATCCATTCGTCCGTTGAAGGGCATCTTGGTTCTTTCCACAGTTTGGCGACCGTGGCCATTGCTGCTATAAACATTGGGGTACAGATGGCCCTTCTTTTCACCACATCTGTATCTTTGGGGTAAATACCCAGTAGCGCAATTGCAGGGTCATAGGGAAGCTCTATTTTTAAC